>JAURVB010014795.1:0-161979 GCA_033002965.1 Piper betle | reverse complement strand
GGAATATACCTTTGGGGGGCTGCAGCGGAGGGGTGGGTGGGCCACGGCTGGATGGCAGAGGTGGTCCGTCGCGGGGCGGTGGCGGGGTAAGGAGGGCGGGCCATGCCGGGGAAGTCGCGAGCGGGGTGGCGGGCGGCTTTGGTCGCGGTAAGGGCTCGGTCGTATGGCGGCGGGTGGGGTCGGACGGGCGGCAGGGGTTGGCGGGCAGGAGGCTGGGTCAGCCGGGTCGGCCGGGTTGGCGGGTCGCAAAATGGGGGCTATAGGCTGTTGGATTTTCATCCAACGGCCTATGGGCCATGTACTGCAAAAGGCCGCAGCGCATTGTAGCCTTTATATAATATATATATATATATATATATATATATATATATATTTATTTATTTATTTATATTTATATTACATCTAATAAATTTACAACTACATATTGATTATACATTAACTACATTACATTAACATAATTTATGGTTTATTACATACGGGAGTTATAAAATTTGACTCAATTGATCTTAACATTAAAGGTTTTAAATACTTATCTAACACGTGCATCACCAAAATTTGTGATATTTGATTCTGAGTTATGCAAGTATAGTGGCGGGTATAATAAGGATAATGTGAAAAAGTCATGATATGTTGTTATGTTTATAACATCAATGTCATACTTGGCATGTCAGAGTTATTTTATGATACGTGAGAATGCTTAGCGTGTCGTTCTTTGTAGCAGCCATGATGAGGAATTCTTGTAGTTTTACTATTTTTTCATAGATATTAGTATTTATATGTCAGTTTGATATGTTTCCTCTTAGTTATTTAGGGCAAGTAATTACCTGATTAATAATAAATTTTTATTATATTATATAAGTAAATAGTCTTGGAGGTGGCTAGCATAGACGGAGGATCACATGGACTCGAGAATAATATATTGTCATATGTAATATTCATGTGATATTGATTTTGGTTGTGATATGTACTTTATTATTCTTTGACAAGCTTGTACGTGGCTTTGTGCTTGTTGAATTATGTATGTATTAAGCCCAATTGGGCATATATATGTGATGTCATTTGTGAATCTTTTTTGTTTATTCATAATTGTATTTTAGGTTATTTTGCAAGCATAATACTTTGAGGTACATAAGTCTAATTAGTTTTATAGGTACTTTGTAAATCTCAGAGTCTAGGAACTAAGGTATAAATATTAGATATGCACACACTATGTTACATGTGTAGGTATAAAAGAGCTAAAAGTTATAGATCGGAGGAGCTTATAGATTTTGTTTGTGGAGGAGAAGGATTTATAGGGAATGCTAAATAAGAGGCGATGGCTTAAATGACCATGCTTTCTTCACTTAAAGAATATCTGTGTTGTAACTATGATTAATAATTTTATTTGCTATTATAAACACAGGTTGTGTATGTGAAGAGCTTTCTTCCAACTGTCCTTTTTTTCTTTTTGGTTATCCCAAGCTTCCCCGTTACATAGGCTACTCTGCTAGATTTTTTTCAAAATTTGGTTTCCCTTATAACTTCAATTTATTTATGATATTTTATTTGTATGAACTCAACCTACTTATTATGTTCAAGTATTTAGGATGATTCATTTGTTGTTATATGTGCATGTAGATGTCTCACGCTCAAGCTTGTTATCTTATAATACGTTGAGTGGTTAGGATCTAGGCCGAAGTTTGTTTTCCATATTAAATGTTCATGAATAAAATTCAATAATTTAATGGTTTGATTTGGTTCGCATTTGAACTAAATTAGAATTTTACAATTATAGTATCAAAGCCAAATCATAATCAATTAAGGTGTAAAAATATGTGTGTGATATTATATTATGTTAGCAGCGAACCTTTATGGATTGATTTATAATTTATGCAGGCATGTACACTTTATGTTTAGTATTTCTTTATGATTTCATATATAAGTTCAAATTGACATGCTCAGTGGTATAATTTATGACTAATGTGTATAGTACAACTTTGCACGTTAGTGCAGGCCTCAATGACAAACTAGTAACACAGATTAGTATGGCAGGATCACGCGAGACATCTAGATTTTTAAGGAGACTACACCAGGTACGTTCCCGGCAGTACCCCACACCGCCCAGTGGTGTGATGATAGATCCTTGTGATGAGGAGATTAGATGCTTAGGGAGGAGCAGCTACAGATAAGACAGGATATGGGCAGATTTTGGATACAATTAGGGATATAACAATAACTATGACCAGTATAGAGAAGGGACAAATTGGAACAGATACGCCACAAAAAAACTTTAGAGCTCCACCTCCAACTACTCTAGTTAGGGGTGCTAATTGAGCGAGCGAGCCGAGCTGAACATGTACTCGAACTCGGCTCGAATAGTTCGAAACTCGTTCAAACTCGACTCGAGATTGAACGAGTTTTGGACATACATGCTCGAGTTTGACTCGAATACTTTTGTATGTGTTCGAGCTCGAATATACTTAAACTGTTTAATTTTTGTGAACTTGTTCGCCAGCTCGTTCGTTAGCTCGAAATCAGCTCGATTAAAAGTCAAAAGTACCTCACTTTAAAAAAAAGTGAGGCCGTTGTGGTTTGAACCCACAACCTTGAAGTCATCAAGGTGAATATTTGTCATCTCAACTATCTTGCTTCTTTGTTATTATATTTCATATATATATATAAATAAAATATAATATAAAGACTATATTATTATATTATTTTGTCGAGTCGAGTTCGAGTGATACAATCCGAGTCGAGTCGAGTCGAACACAACCTTGCTCAAGCTCGGCTCGTAAGATTCGAGTTCCGAGCTCGAGTATTTAAATGTCAAGTTTCGAGTCGAGTCAAGCCGAGCCGAATGCTAAATGCTCACGAGCTGGCTCGCTCAATTAGCAACCCTAACTCTAGTGCCTCTATCAATCGGGCACTATGTTATTCTACCACCATGGATACCTATAGGGATACCCATTTCGAGTATTCCTACCAATGAAAAAGAAGTATTTTCCGATAGAGACATTTTGAGAGGGATGAGAGCTTAGAAGCTCATGAGACCGAGGCCTAACCCAAGGAGAAATGGGATGCGGATCACTAAATGAAAAATAGAGGTAAACTATTCATAGGAGGCACAGACCTCGAGGGCACCATCTAGTGGTTTGATAATGTAGATGAAGTGTAACACCCCCATTCGGCTCACTTGTGAGTTGAACTGGGAATGCTATCAGCGATAGAACCGTTCAGTAATCTACTTAATTCAATAAAGTTAACTTGGATCTACCCTCAACGTCTTAAGATGGTGATGCAATACTCAATGCATGGATGAGATGTTTAGGCTTTAACATCATTCTAAATGAATGATATGATATACAATCTGCATTCAAAACAAAACAATGCATTGAAAGTCCGAAAAGCAACATTTTTCTAAATAAAACAGACATAGTCTCCCCTAAAAGTATAATAGGGACCACCCTGTCAACAACAAATAATATATTATAAAACAATACAAAACATAAAATATTGTTTAAACATTGTATTTTTCACACAATATTTACATCATAATCATTTTTATCTTCTGAGTTAGGCCTTGACCCTAATAGCTCATCTTGTTCAATTTTATGCATATAAACCATCACACAGATCATATCATTAATTTCACACAACATTTCCTGCAATAAAATATTATAACATTTTATTCACAATGATACACAACAGTTCATCACATCACATTCTGACTCATTCTCGACAGATACATGTGTGCATGTTACATTGTTGCTCCTCCGTGGTTGCGCAACGCTCAGTGATTCAGATTCTCACCTGCATTTATATTACGAAAAAGTCAGTAATGAATGTTACCGGTCCAGAAATAACTAAAAATTAAACTGACACATGAGAGATGACTCTCATGTTAAATGAAACCCATCATATAGTATATTGCATTAGAATCACTCATAAAGCCACTAATCAGGCATTGTAAGCCTCGACTTGAACAATGTCTCATTGTGACTTGTCTTATGCCTCCGTATTTTCATACTATCTCACGCTGCCTTAAGCACATAGGCCAAGTATTCTCAGGAAGGTGCCTTCATTACCCTTTGAATCCACATGTCTAGACATGCATTGCATCATATAACCCATATTCCTCCACACTTCTCTAGGTTAGAGGAACTCAAAATGTGAAGTTATCAGGAACCCTCGGGAATAGAACGGCCCGCTCACCAATCTAGAACCCGCTTTGACTGGCACGTACACCCGCTCATGGTACATGCAAATCGATTTTTCTCTTGTCTCACATCTTACTGGAAAACTAAAAAATCTATATATATATATATATATATATATATATATATATATATATGGGTAGAGATCATAATATAATAGGCCTGAAGGCATGATGATCTGGATCCTTGTTTTTAAAACAAATTCTATGAATCTCATCATCGAGGGTTATTAATTCAAAAATATGTTCGACTAAATGGCTAGTGTGGAGTGGGATATGATAAATCCACTGCTCAACACGTTCGTTTACTTGTCAAACCAAATCACAATAGAATGAGAACATAAATCCAAGAGCGAGTCCTAAACGGATCTGGTAAAAGCTCTAATTGTGTCCACGCACTTAGGTAGCAAACTTCTACTCTGTACTCACACATGAAATCTAAAAGCTAACGCCCACTGTTTGAATAATACATTCACACATCCTAAATAACACAATCATTAGCCCTATTCACATCAATTCACATCATGAATATCTAAATTATATTGCAGTTGATTTAGAAACTTATATTTAATTTACCTAATTAAATCATTAGTATTTATTCCATATAATTCAATCAACACGTTTCATCATGTCTATCAATCAAATCCTAACATGTTATGCTACAATTATCAATTTCAAATAATTAGGTTGAAGGTAATTATACCTCACATCATCAGCGATCAATGACGATTGGGGTTTAGTCGTTCATGCGTCTTGGGAATCGAATTCAGCACCCAGCGACATCTGAAGTTCGATCAGGTTTGGCAGGCGAAATTTGGTAAAAATCCTGCAAATTTCAGAAATTCTAGTGGTTTTTTGGCAACTATCAGGTGATTTTTCGGTGATGTGTCATGGTTGAGGCTATGGGTCGGCACCGGCTCAACGAGCTCGACGCGACCATTGTAAGGGCAAGGGCGAGGATGAGGATGAGGGCGACGGTAGCGGTGACAATCGTCGGAAGCAGACGTGGGTGTCGGGTAGGGATGCCCGATAAGCCTTGGCCTAGTCTCGGCAATGGTGCATGGGGAGGGAAAAGATTGTTTGGATCGAAGGGACAGTGATGACAGCACAACGAGCGAAGCAATGCAATTGGCAGTGGAGTCGGAGTGTGGCGCGTGCGCGCTGCTTCATTGCATCATGGAGCCCGAGCAGCTAACTAGAAGGTAGGGGATGGCCCAGTGAAGCTTCGACAGAGGTTAGTGGCATTGATCGATCGGCGATGCGGCGGCCGGAGGCAGCATCAGTGGCGGCGATCAGGAGAGAGTGAGAAACGTTGGGATGAAGGTTTTGGTGGCAATTTTATAAATAAAAGTTGACTTGACTTTTATTAAAGTAAAAAATAATAACTAACTCCTAATAATTTTTTTAAAAAATCCAAAAAATATGAAAAAATACCATAAAATATAATACACTCAATAACATCAAAATGACATGTCTTATAACTAATAACCCACCCAAACTACTATCTAACTTGTCCTAATATGTTATTCGGCTTAAAAATAATTTTACAATTAAATACATAAAAAAATAATTAGCATACTGTTATATACTCTAATAACTCATTTCTTATTATTTTTCTAGCATTATCAGTATATACTCAGGTACACTTAACTTTCATCGCTCATAACACTCGGCTGGCCTCGACTGAGCACATGTGTCATAAAACTGACTCAACTTACACCGACTGATTTGCTAATGTAAAATTTAACTCGAGTCACAGGTTTTACATAAAGTTCTTGAGCATATGGGTTGCCTGCTAAAGTTATGAGTGAGGGTAGTTACTAGGGATATGGTAGAAATCTTCCCATTCGGCCTACCTTCAGCTCAGAGCACCGGAGCGGATCGTTTGGGAGGAATTTTAGAGAGGTGTTTTACACCAAATTCTTCTCCTCTTCGGTACATAAGAAGAAAAAAGCCGAGTTTGCAACTGGCTTTGGATAGATTTGTTCCGAGTTCCATTGGTACTAAGAGGGACCAAACTAATAGATTCATGAGTAGGTTCAGACTCATTCTCCTCCAGGCCATCGTATCTATGTTTGCCCACACCACTTTGGATGAGGCTCTCATGAAGATATTAAAACCCATTAAAGTACATCTTCAACATGTGGCCGATATATATATATTTTTAAGGAAAAAGTCAGACCCATTAAAGGGTATTATTAAAGTTAATTCATAATATTATTTTTATTTTTAGTGTAATTATATTAGATTTCCTTACTGTCTAATAAAATTAAAAAAATCTAGAGTGGAAAAATATTAGAAAGTCATAAAAAAAGAGAGCAAAGGTAAAAAATGAGATTATATGAGTTTAGTTATAGTTTAGCTGGTAATTATTAATGGCATATAAGATACACTTCTTCGACTAAGGAAGGTCGGACGACCAAGGCAAAGGCAGCAGCCATGGCCGGGGGTTGCAGCATCCAAGCTCTCTGGATCCTCAACTCCAACGACACCATTGTCTTCTCAAGGTCCCATATTCCTCCTCCCCCTCGCCTGTAAAACCCGTGATTCGAGCCAGGGTTTTATATTCAAAACCGGTTGGTTCGACTGTTATTTTTGAGTTGAGAAAGTTTCAAAACATGTGTACTAAGCCAACGCCAGTCGCGTGTATGAACTATGAAGGTCACGCATACCCAAATATATGATGATAACGTCATGAATACAGTAAGAGAGAATGAGTTATCAAAATATATGACAGTATGCAGTTATTGTTTTTATTTATATATAGTGGATCGTAGAATTAGTTTTAGGATGTTCACTGCATTAGGATGCGTTATGGGGTAGTTTAGGTGGGTTGTTAGTTATAGAGCATGTTATTATAGTGTTGTGGTGTTTGTTTTATTTTATGGGATTTTCTCCAATTTTTTTTGGATTTTCTACAACTTAGTTATTATTCTTGACTCAGGATGGAGACTAGCCAAGTATTATTTACGATATTGCCACCCAGTTATTTTCTCCCCCCAACCTTTCTTTCTTCTCCCTCGCCCAAACCCTTGCCCTAGCGCCGCCCCCATGCTTGTTGCTGCCGCCGCCGTAAATGCCACCTTGTCGCAAATCGGCACCACCTAGCCCCACGTGTACTGCGCCCCGACCAGGCACGGCCATCGTCAGGCCTCCACAACGCGAGGAAGCCGCACCCTTGTGCCGCGCTTCCTTCACCGATCGCGTCGCTGGCAACCGTCGCCGCCATGATCGGGTGGTCGCCTCGACACCCTCGACCCTCCAGCGAGCTTCCCTGACCTAGATTGGAACCCATTGTCGCTAGGCCGGCTAGATGTAGTCACCCATTGCTGCCGCCCCTATTTTAGCCATTTTTCAGCTAGCTGCCGCCTCTACTGATGATGTCGACGCAGTAGACGTGTTGGGCTGCACCGAGCCAGTTTCAACGGTACCCAAATATATGACCACTATCCGGCCAGTAGACTTTGCCGACGACTATGACCGAAAAACTGCCGGAAAGCTGCCAGAAAATCACTGAAGCCACCAGAAAATTGCTGGAACCTGCCGGAAAACCGGATTCCCAGGAATTTGCTTGATCTTCTGTGGAGCTCATCCAGTCGAGCCTAATCGAACTTTGGACACTGATGAGCACCGAATTCGAGCTTCGAGATGTGGGACGAAACCCTAGCCATCACCGATTGTCGATGGCGAGAGGTATAATTACCACCGATTTGATTATTTAAACTTGATGATTGTTAGCACAGCATGCTAGGATTGATTAATTATCATGATAGATGTTTGACTATGGATGAAGTGATAAGTGCATGATGTGATTAACAGTGAGTGAAGGTTAAGTGATTTAATGAGGTAAATTGAGTCTCAGCATGATAAGTGATCACGACATAACTTAAAAAACACAATAACATTGGTATGAATAGGATGAGTTAGGATTATTCATATTTATGATTATTAGGTTGTTGATTGTGACGGATGATTATTATGTTGTGTGTGATGTTCATTGAGTTTGATGCATTATTTAGTTAGCGGGCGTTAGTATTTACTTTTGATGTGTAGGTACGGAGTAGGAGCTCGCTGCCTAGACACGATGACACGCTTGGAGCTTCTACCAAGTCTGTTTAGGACTCGTCTCTGTTTTACTCTACTCTATTGTATGTTTGTTTTAATGCTTGTAGGACTGGTTAAGTGGCGTTTTATTGGATCCCACTTAACTAGGGTCATTTAGGCGAACAGTTTTCCAGATTAATAACCCCTCAAGGATGAGATCCCTCGAGGATGATTTCGAATACAAGATCCACCACAAGTTTCCTTCAGGCCTATTATATGAATCCCTTGCCAGGCCTATATATATAATTTTATCAAGTTTTCAATGAGACGAGAGATGGAGAAACCGGTTGCACGTACTATGAGCAGATGTCGTGACAGTCAAAGCGAGCTCTGGATTAGTGAAGCAGACTGTTCCATTCTTGAGCGATCCTGACAACTCCGCATTTGAGTTCCTCACACCCAGAGAACGTGAAGGTTTACGGGTACTGTTTAGTACAGCACATGTCTGGACTTGTGGTTTAAAGGGTACTAAAGGCAACTGCCTGAGAGTACTCGGCCTTCATGCTTAAGCCCAGGAGAAATATAGAGGTAAGAAGAGGGCTTGGGATTCGAGACCAGAAAATGAAGTAAGAAAATGCCGAGAGAGGCATCAGCAACAACATATCAATCAGTTCGGGATGCTACTGGGTCTGTAGCCCAATGGCTCCTCAATAGATGCCCTTCAAAGTGTTCATGAAGAGTATATGATGTTTTCTTTTATATGAGAGTTTGCTCTCATAGCCAGCTTGTTATAGTTTTTTTATCAGTAACACTTGTTACTAACATATTTTTATAATATATGTAGGTAATAATCACGAGTAAAATATGCCAGCCTAGACGGAAGAGCAATGATGTCGCTTGCACATACATGTCAGTCGATAGGGTGGTTAATATTTTTATTATGATGTTATTATATTGAGAATGACGTGAAATACTGAGACATGATATGATGTGATTAAATGCTTAAGATACGATGATAAGATAAAATTGAATGTTAAGACATAATGACAGGATATGAACATGAATAGATTGTGCAATAAAAGCGTGGTGGGTTGAGACCCAAGTTTCAAAATAAGTTTATAGCATGTTAGATTTTGTACGAATGAAGTTGTTTAATATATAATTATATATATTTGCATATGTATATTTGACAAGGTGGCCTCTAATTACATTTTTAGGAGAAACTCTATCCGTTATATTTAAAAAATTTTATTAATTTTATCAGGATTGTATTGGTGTGTAATTTAATTTACATGTTATTCACGTAGTAACTATATTAGAGTTTGTACATTCATCCATCCATTACAAGTTATATCTTTATCTTTAAGACGTCGAGATTAGATCCGTATGAGTTAAATTTAAATTAACGGACCTAACCGCAGCCTATAACATGTCAGTTCAATTCACAAACATGACCAGGGTGTTAGATGGCCACCCTCTCTAACCCACTCTAAACTCTTCCTCTTGGCCTCCTTACCTACGGTCTAGGGTTTTGGCACTCCCTGTTTGATTCGCGCTTTCGTGGCTAAATTTGGGGTTTCTTTTTCTATCTTTTGTTTTTTCGCAGGAGGTTTCCGGTGGTGGAGGAGAGGTGGAGGTCGGCTTGCGTGAGGGAGAGCTCGGCTTCCAATGATGGCGGTCTCGGGTACACGGTGCGGCCTCTACTACCCACCGAGGGGGAGCTGGTCTTGGCGTTGGCCGAGAAGAAAGCTAGGTTTGCGATATGTTTTCACCATGCGCTTTTTTTTCTTTTCTTTTCTTTTGTAGTGGGTTTGTTCAAAATGGGTTTTTTACTTATATTAACATCCGAAAGAGAAAAATGATCAAAGTCTAATGTGTTGGTTTATTTATTAACCACAGAAAAAGATTGATCAACTTCAGTTGTGTTGGTTTGTTTATTAGCAACAGAAAAAAGATTGATCAACTTCAGTTGTGTTGGTTTATTTATTAGCAACTGAAAAAAGATTGATCAATTTCAGTTGTGTTGGTTTGTTATTAACAAATAAAAGATTGATCAAATTCTAATGTGTTGTTTTATTTATTTACTACAGGAAAAAGATTGATCAACTTCAGTTGTGTTGGTTTATTATTAACAAAAAAAAAGATTGATCAAAGTCTACTGTGTTGGCTTATGTATTAATGCCGGAGGAAGGATTGATCAAATTTAAATGTGTTGGTTTATTCATCAACAACCAAAAAAAATGGTCAAATTCTACTGTGTTGGTTTATTTATTAATGCCAGAGAAAGGATTGATCAAATTCAAATGTGTTGGTTTATTATTAACAACAGAAATAAAAGATTGATCAAATTCTTCGGTATTGGTCTATTTATTAATGCTGGAGAAAGGATTGATTGAATTCAAATGTGTTAGGTTTTTTATCAACAACCGAAAAAAAAGACTGATCAAATTCTACTGTTTTGGCTTATTTATTAATGCCAGACAAAAGGATTGATCAAATTCCAATGTGTTAGGCTTTTTTATCAATGACCGAAAAAAAAAAGATTGATGAAATTCTAATGTGTTGGTTTATTTATTAATGCCAGAGGAAGGATTGATCAAATTCAAATGTTTTGGCTTATTTATCAACAACAGAAAAAATGATTGATCATATTCAGTTGTGTTGATCTATTTATTAACAAAAAAAAATTGATCATATTCTACTGTGTTGATTTATTTATCAACAGCAGAAAAAATTCTCAAATTCAAATGTTTTGGTTTATTTATCAACAACAGAAAAAAGATTAATTTAAGTCTAATGTTTTGGTTTATTTATTAACAACAGAAAAAAGACTGATCAAGTTCAGTTGAGTTGGTTTAGTTTTTAACAACAGAAATGGTATTGATCAATTTTATTGTGTTGGTTGTCAAAACATTATTGATGACTGCAGGAAAAGGATTGATCAAATTTTATTATGGTTGTCAAAAACTTTATTGATGACTGCAGGAAAAGGATTGATCAAATTTTATTATGTTGGTTTGTTTATTAACCACTGAAATAGAATGGATCAAATTTTACTGTGTTTTGTTAATTATTTGTCAACAAAGGAAAAAAGGGTACCCAGTTTCTACCATGTGGGTTACCAGAACTTATTTGTTAACAACTGAAAAAAATATTGATCAAATTCTACTGTGTTGGTTTATTTTTAACAATAGAAAAAGATTGATCAAATTCAGTTGTGTCTGTTTATTGATTAACAACAGAAATAGGTTTGATCAATTTTCTTGTGTTGAGTACCTAAAATTATCTATGATCACTGATAAAAGGATTGATCTAATCATGTTGTGTTGGTTTTTTTATTAACCACAGAAAAGGATTGATTAAATTCTATTTTGTTTGGTAAATTATTTGTTGAGAGCGGAAAGAATATTGCCTAAGATTGCCTAGATCTTATTGTTTTGGTTACCTGGATTAATTTATTAACAACAGAAAAAGGATCTATGTAATTCTGTTGTGTCATTTACCCAAATTTATTTATTAACAATGGAAAGGATTGATCAAATCTATTGTTGTTGGTTTATTTATTAACAACTGAAAAAGGATTGATCAATTTTATTGTGGTGATTATTAATAATTATTTATAGCCAAAATATAAAGGGATTGATCGAATTGTATTGTTCTGGTTACCAATAAGTATTTGCTAGCAGCAGGAAAAGGATTGATAAAATTCTATTGTGCTGTTTAACAAAAATTAATTACTGTCAATAGAAAAAGATTGATCAAAGCTGTTGTCTTGGTTTATTTTTAACAGCATCATTAGGATAGATGAATTCTATGTGTTGGTTATCAAATTTATTTCTTGACATCAGCTAAAAGGATTGATCAAATTCTGTTGGCTTGATTACCAAAAATTATGTTATAGGAAGAGAAGAATCTTGATCAAATTCTATTGTGTTGGTTACCAAAAGTTATTTTGAACAACAAAAAAAGGATGATCAAATTCTATGGTGTTGGTCACTAATTATTCTTCATTTCCATCAAAAGGAGGATTGAACAAATTATATTGTGTTTGTCTCCAAAAATTATTTATGTACTTTTCTATCTAATTATGCTCTTTTTGTATAAATGGTACCAAACTGTCTATTGGTCTTAATAGGGAAGGCTCTGTACAGGGATTTGGTGTTCGTGTGCCGCTGTCTCTGCAGTGATCAGATTCGATGATTGGATGATCCTATAACGCATCACATAATCAGTCTTTGCATCAATACTGAAGGAGAAGCTGAAAGCTTTACGCTCTGGCCACTAGTTTTGCATGGAAAGGGCTCTTATGTCATCCTCGTTTTACCTCTGGTTGAACCACAACATCTGAAATTTTATGAAGAAATATGTTGGCGATTGGATTGTGGTAATTCTGTCGGCAAAGACAATAACTTATCCTCACTTCTGGTTGATCTTCCATGTATCACAGGGTATGGTAAGTTCGTTTCTTTGTCATTTGTGGAACTATTCTTGGTTTTTTTGTTGAGCACTTTTGGTTGCCTGAGTTGCTGCATTAATCATCATTTGAGACTCTCAGGTCACCATCGTTGATGCCATATGTTTCTTCTGAAATGAATGTCTATTTGTAGCTTTGTTTGTATCTTTTTCTCGTGTAAAATAGCATACATGTTGATAGACTATTGCAGTATTTGTGCGTGCAGACCTCTGATACTTGATTAAACCTTCGAGCATTTTTTTCATATTACATCCATGAAGTTTGACACTCATTTTTAATTATTTCCAGTGCATTTATGGTTGCTCATGCTGTGGGAGATATAGTTACCGGTGATCAGAATGAACCAGAAGTAGTTGTCAGTCAGACTTCTTCAGTGGGAGGACTGTTGGATTCTCTCACAGGAAGCATAGGAATCTCCAGTATCTCTGCAAGAGCAAAGCCTGTAGTTGCACCTGTTCTGGCATCTACCACTTCAGGAGCTAGTTTTTCAGGATCTGCAACTTTAGATACCCCAAAGAACTTTTCAAGGCCAATTGACAAGGATGCACTTCACACTTTTAAAAGCAGTTCCATGCCCTTTGGTTGGTACTCTCTGCTATGGTATTTCTCATCTCAGATTTTCATTATTTGATATTTGCTCAAAAGCGTAATTTAATTGTACAGGGACACCCTTGGACCTTAACTATGCGAACATATTGGCTATTAAGATGAATGGGTTTTCTCCAGCAGATCTGCCTCCTGCTGAAATCAGACAGCCGTGCATGGAAGCCCTACCTGCATAGGGGCTAGCAGAGGATGCTTTACACAATTCATGAAACAGTTTCTGCTGCAATGTATGATCTTGAGGAAATCCCTGATGTAGTCTCCCTGTCAGGTCAAGTGAATTGCTGGGCAGAGATTGAAGGGCTTCCTGATGGTATCCTTTGCTTTGACAGGACTAAATTCAGCACATGTTGAAGTGTTATCTTTTCATCCTTCTGCACAAGTCTCAGAACAGAGTATTGATAGGCAGGCCTTGATGTTTTCACCTCCACTTGGGAATTTTGTTTTGATGCAATATCAGGCTTTTTGCAGCCTTGGGCCCCCAATAAAAGGTTTTTATCAACTCTCAATGGTGTTTGAAGATGAGGATGCATTTTTGTTTAAACTCCGCCTTATGGAAGGCTACAAGGCACCACTAAGCATGGAATTTTGCACCGTGGTTATGCCATTTCCTCGCAGAAGAATAGTACTGTTTGATGGAATCCCATCTTCTGGAACAGTTTCAACAACTGATTATTCTGTTGAGTGGAGAATTATTCCAAGTAGACGAAGTGTGACAGGGAAGAGTGTTGAGGCAACTTTCCTGGAACAATTAGATTTGCCCCAATGTCTAGCTCGAGGTTTACCTCTGTGGGCTCAGCTATATACGGAAGCAGTTTTGAAGATGATAGTGATCTTGAATTGGAAATTTTGGGTACTGTGGTGAACGTGGAGGAGTTTTTGATGCAAAAGATGAACAAGGATATCATTTCTGCTGATCTAGAAGAATCATTTTGCTGGCAGGCTTATAATTATGCTAAAGTACGTCTTTATGATGGCTGAAGTCTTGTATTTTCTGTTGATTGATCTTGTATAGGTTGCTTATTTTATGGTTGAGATTTAGTTGTTTGCATGTGCTTCATTCATGATTTTTAAAGGCATACTCCATGGGCTCTTGATGCTGTTGGTGATAGTGTATGTGTGGATAACAATGATGTCAATGACAGTAATGGCAATAATAACGGGAGCAAAGCTGTCATCAATGTAGAGCTTAATGGCATTTCTGCAATGTTGTAATTACATAAAAGATGCAAAACAAAAAAAAGCCAGGCTTTGAAGTGTAATGCTTGTTGAATTGGAGTGAGTTTCTTCTTCTCTTTGCTACTATTATTGAACGTGGGGAAAACAAGTTACACATGATGTTTTGACTTTCAAATTTATTATGGAATTTTTCCATTGCTGTGTAAAATATGCTTTTCTGCTCAGATTTATTCAAGAATCTACTGGCATTTCTTGTGCAGGTATCTTTCAAGATTGTGGGTGGAACACTATCAGGCATGTCGATTGATCCAAAATCTGTTAGTCACAAGCCAATCTTTTTCTTTATTTCTTCTTCTTTTCACTATTATTCTAAAAAGCCTTTAAGGAGTTCATCTGTAAGTTATTTTCACTGTTCTCCTAAGAGATGTGAAGAAAGGATAACGTGAATTTATGCTGTTTGTTTTTCCTTCTACCTGTTTATCTTTTTTGACATGCAAGTAATTGCAACATGGTTTTGTTAAATTATAGATATTTGCGTTGTTCAATATTTTTGCATTGATCAATTTAATCCGTGTTTTGATCATTTTTATGTGTTGACTGCAGATAAGCATATACCCAGCATTTAAAGCTCCACTAGAATGCTCCATGCAGGTTGTCACCAAAATGATGTTAATTTTATATTTCCTTCTTATTACGCTTCTATGAATCCGTGGTAGTTTAAATGAATCGCTTATTTCTTGACAGGTTACTTCCGGAGTTTATATTCTTTGGAATACTTTGGGAAAATGTCTTATGTAGCTTCCCTGAATGCCCAGCGGAAATGAATAGGAACAACTGTAAATGCAAGCTTTTGAGAAGTTTCTCTTTGAATTCATTCTATTCATTCATTTGAATTTTGACTTTCGATCAGTGCTAATCTTATGTTGTACGATTCTGTATATGGGTTATTTTGATGTGACATTTGTTGCAAATGTTATATTTTTGCCTTGGGTGGTCAAGGCTTTTTGAGTTTTATGCACGTCAAAAAGCTTTGATTGCTTTTTAGGATTTAGATTACCCTATGCGCTTGTTCACAATGATGGGAAAGAAGTTGAATTGAGAAAGTCTATGATGTTAGGAGAGCATCCGAGCAGTCAATCTTATGTGTTGTCTGGTACACACTTTGTTCAATATTTAGCTTGGAGGTGGGTGATCGGGTGATTTTTGCCGCGTAAATGGTTTGTGGTGCGTGTGCACCGACACCTTGTTCAAGTTTTAGTTTTGTTCCCATACTTCCATTGGTTGGATGAAGTAGATTGTGGTAGTTGTAGCCATTGACCATGCAAAGAAACAGCACTTGATGCAATAATCTCAAGTTATAGTATTGACCTAAAAACTCTGGAGTTGCGAAAGACGTAATATAAGTGTCTCTGTGCTGATGTATTCCTTGGTAATTCAATGGCACCGGTTACTTGCAGAGGGATCGCTGTGTTAGATGCTGTTTATTATTTGTTTCTTTAGATCTGGGTAATGCAGGAATCTTATGCCTTGGTGAGACTGAGGGAGGAAAACCCAGTTGACAAGGATCATCTGGATGTTTTTCTACCAAGCCCCTTGTGGATTCTTGCTTTATTGGTTTTATGCTGTTTTTGTGCTGATTGCCTTGCAACCTTTACTCCAACCTCGAATGAGAGGAAGGAACAAAGATCCACTTATCTATTGTTCCAGTTTCGGGATGCCAACTGCCATGGGTTGTCCAATTGTGAGTTGTTGTGCAGGCTTTGATTTATTATCGTCGGATGGAGACGTTGGTTCTGTGGGCAATGGTGACAATCATCAGTGTTTCGATTGCGAAGACCACCTCCGGCATGTTCTTACAGAGAACTCAATAGGCGAGGTACCTATGCCCTTCCACCATTACCAGCTCAAGTACTCTTATCTCACTCAGCGCGGCTACGACCCTCGTTCTCATGACAAAGAAAATGAAGATAGTTTCTGCATTGTGACGCAGCTCCAGGGTAATCCCGATTTCCATTTCTTCGGTGTATTCGATGGGCATGGCAAGTTTGGTTCCCATTGTTCCAGATTTGTTAAAGACGGACTAGTTCAAAATCTATCCAATGATCCGGCATTGTTGGATGATCCTACAAAAGCCTGCATTTCTGCGTTTCTGGCCACAAACAATGAGCTGCATGAGAGTGAGATTGATGACAGGTTCAGTGGTACAACTGCTATAACTGTGCTTGTTGTCGGTGACATTCTGTATGTTGCAAATGCTGGCGACTCGAGAGTTGTGATGGGAGTCAAGGGCACGAACAATGCCATCTTGGCGAGGGATCTGTCCACAGATCAAACGCCCTTTAGACGTGATGAATATGAGAGGGTGACGCAATGTGGAGCAGTGGTACTCTCTGAGAGTCAGCTGCTGGGGGAAGCAGATCCTGAAATACAGTTGTGGTCATGGGGCTCGGAAGAAACATTTGAAGGCGATCCTCCGAGGCTTTGGGTACAAAACAGAAGGTACCCAGGTGCTGCATTTACTAGGAGCCTGGGTGATTCGATAGCAGAAAACATTGGCGTGGTTGCGGAACCTGAGGTGTTGCAGTTGCAGCTCAATGAAGATCACTTGTTTTTTGTGCTTGCAAGTGACGGTGTTTTTCAGTTCCTCCGCAGTCAAGATGTTGTCAATATGGTAATCTCTATCGAATTTAGCGTTTCATTCTTTAGATCTCGCTATCTTTCATAATCACCTTAAAAGATTGATGATCGATCGGGCTAACCTAAGGATAAGATTACAATTACCTTGTATAGAATGTCCATTGATAACTCTATCAATGCTCGTGCAATCGTTGGTCTTAAAATGGGTCGGTGTTAAGAAAGGCATCTGACCATCAAATTTTAAGACCTAAATTAAGCCCATGTTTCGATCTTTTTTGGGATACAGTGCCCAATTAACTTATTTATTAGCATATTTTGGCATAAATGAAATGACACAAGTAGTGAATTCTTTGAATGCTGAAAAGTTATTTCTTTTCCAAAAAAAATATTGAAGTCTATTTAATCTTACATTTTGTGCAGGTAGCAAAATATAAGGATCCTCGTAAAGCCTGCGCTGCAATTGCTGCGACGTCATATGAATTGTGGCTTCAACATGATAGCCGAATCGATGATATAACAATAATCATTGTACACATTAACAGAGGCCATCCCTAAAATGTAACTTGAATGGCCTCTTTCCATGGTTTTCCCGACCATTTTTCTTTGCTTATGATGAAATTATTCTTAGTTATTCCGATTGGATTATCCCGTAATACGGCTCTTCAAAACTCGATTTATCTCGATGTTCAACTTTATTTAAGTTTAATGTGACGCTAAGCACAAACTCAAATGAATAAAGTGAGTTTGGATTCGATTTGACTAAACTCAAGTTCAATATAGTTAAACAAGTTTAATAATAAGCGCTTGTATTAAATTCCTTTCATAGAATTTAACTACAATAATGAAGTGAATTGTATAAAGAGCTTAAATAAAAATCTAGAAAGCTTTAATTTTATGGTTATTTATATTTTTCATAATAAATTGTGATATTCTGTTTTTTAAAAACTAATAAAAACATCACTTAAGAAAATATTAATTACCTTTAAATAGTAATAGTTAAAATTTAAATAAAAAAAATATTATACCAGCATTCTCCACCTACGTCCTTATACAACTGCTTAAGTCAAATTTTTTAAATCATAATTAATAATAACCTTTTTTATAGCGTGTTTGAAAAATATAAATGATGAACATATGGCATAATTTTTAAATAAATAAATTAAATTTAAACTAATTAAAACACTTATATTATTCTAAAAACTGAATCTACCTTACGAGGGAGGGTCGAGAATTCAAATTTTATCGAAACAAAGTTTCAAAATAAATTTTTAACATAACTAATAAGATCCGAACACAATCCAATCCGAATTCGTTCGGAAAAGATTCAATCCAAATCAGATTTCCTAATATTCTAACTCAAAAAAGAATAATTTTAAAACAAAAAAAAAAGTTTACGAAAATATCAATAAATAAAAGAAAAGAAAATCCATGGCTACGGGGGTGAAGCTGCTGAGGCTACCCTTCGCCGTCCCTCCCCCTTCTTTCGCCGGCGTCCGTCGCCTCTCCGGCGGCCCCGTTCGGTGGCCTCCACCTCGTCCAGCAGCGGCGGGTTAGGACTGGCGTGGTGGCCGTGGCGGCGTCGGTGCAGATGAGCGAGGAGGAGTGGCGGGCTGTCCTCTCCCCCGACCAGTTTCGCATCCTCCGCCAGAAAGGCACCGAGTATCATCGGAAATTGTTACTGTCAATTTGATCGTTTTGTTTGTTGCTTGATGGATATGAGATATCTGATGATGAATGGGCGGCGTATTGTTGGTATGAGCAATTGAAGATGGTTTTAGAATCTCGAGGGTGCTGCGAATTCTTCTATAAATACAAGCATTGTAGGCTATTTTCCAATCAATCTATCATTATTGAATACAAAGAAATATTTTCCTTTGCTTTGTGCTATCACTGCTTCCTCATCTTCTTTGTGATTTTGAGTAAGATTAGAGAGAATAATGAATCTTTGTGAGCTTTTTCTTCTCAAGTTATCTTGCAGTTTGCATCAATTGGTATTCAGAGCCTGGTATTCTCCCTGTATCTGCACCACCACCTTCATCCAACTTGTTTGTTTTTCAACATCACAAGTTGTGATTTATCTTCCCCACCACCACCATCTCTATTTGCTGGATTTGACAAAGCAGGAAACTTCAGATTGTTGCCACCTGAATTGGTTTCCAAGGCCAAGACGACATCAAACCTGTTTTATTTGCAATCCTTGCAAAGAGCAATGTTGTTTTGGTACTGTTGGTTTGCTATTTGTCCCTTCCTTGCAATTCTATCCAAGTTAGATCTGAAATTTTGAAGGGAGAAGGTTGGTGTCAAGTATTTGGTATCAAAACATTGTTCTTTCTTGCCACGAGGATCCTAGATTAAAATCCATGCCCCTGGTACCTTTTAGGATAAGATGTTAAATGAAGAAGATTTGGCTATGACTTTGTCTTATCTAAAAATTGTAAGTTATTGCGTTGTGCTTGATATCTACTCGATTTTTTGTTGTGCTCATTGATTGATTATATTACTCTAATTTATTTTCTTGAATTATCATATGTTGTGGAAAATTGAGTAACTAATTATGATAGCCTGTGGTTGGTTAATCAGGATTACCTCAGGTTAACATGATGGCATATCATAGTATAATAAAAGCACTAAACCAGCCTTTTTGGGGGGCCTTGTAATTGAAGTCGTTGCATTTTTTGAACGTTGTTTCTTTGTTTTATGTGCATACGATTCTCATGAGTTTACATTACAAATTTTAGAAATATGCTGTCAATACTGTTGTTGCACTGTGAGCTTTTATTAGTTTTGTTTCTTTTATGTCTTCACTTGCAGTGCTACTTTAAGTTTCTTAATCTATTTAATTGTATTTGTTAGGAGATGTCAGACTGAACCATAAACTCAGTTCCTTCCTCATTGCTAAATGTTGCATGGGCCTTCTTTGGCTTTGAGGTTATCAGCAAAGATTTTCTGGTTGCCATTGTGTTTGCAAAGTTAACTCTTTATCTGATAACTTCTTAACCAAAAGGAAAAACAAAATCTTCTTATCTGATAATATTCATGCAGGTACCCAGGCACTGGGGAGAATGACAAATTTTTTGAAGAGGGGTTATACACATGCGCAGGATGTGGGACACCCTTATATAAGTCGACATCTAAGTTCAACTCTGGATGTGGTTGGCCTGCTTTCTATGAGGGTCTTCCTGGAGCCATAAATCGAAGTGTAAGTTTTTCTTCTACCATCTTTTCTATGTTTCAGATCTCTTTTTGTAGTGTATGGATATTGTTTTACTCGTGATATACAAGGGCTTCCATCTTGGTTATTTAAAAGACACTTTATCAAATGCCCTAATTTAAGTTGATGCTCCCACTTTTCCTATTGACAAGAGTTTTTCTTTCACTATCAGCCTGACCCGGATGGGCGAAGGGTAGAAATTACATGTGCTGTTTGCGGTGGACATTTGGGCCATGTTTTCAAAGGTGAAGTATTCGGGACTCCAACAGATGAGCGACACAGTGTTAATAGCATTTCACTCAAGTTCACTACAGCATCATAAGTTTTCTTTAAGGTCTTGAAGCTTTGGCACTTTTAGCTTGGATAGGTTGTTGGCTGAAGAAGAACTTATGTAGAACTTCTCCATTTCCAATGTTCAATGTCAGTAAAGTTACCAATCAGGAATCCAATTTCATACCAGAAGTTCTATTACTTTTACTTGGAATGCACCAATTGGGAAACTCTGGACCAGATTCTGAGACCCTTCCACTTTTAGGGCTCTAAAAGTCCTAAACTATTCTTGCGAATGGTTTAGAGCATGGTTACAAAAATCGGAATCGGAATCGGTTTTTGAGGGAGCCATAAACAGAATCGGAATCGGAATCGGTCTAAATCGGATAGGAATCAGTTCACTTGAATCGGCCTGAATTGGTCCTGTATAAAAATTTCAACTTAGTCAAAATTAGTAGGTTATTATTATAAAATATATCATTCTGATATAATTTTTATGTTATAATGTGTATTATATTTTATGATATATTTTCATATTTTTTGGAATTTTTTAAAAATTATTTAAAATTAGTTATTATTTTTTATTTGAATCGGAGTCGAGTCAATTTTTAATTACGAAAATACCTCTGATATTTCATCCCTCATCTCCCCTGCGACCGCCCATGAACCCTCCCCTGATTGATGTCGCCGCCCTACCCTGCCTCCCCATCGCCGCCCTCGCCTTTGTGTTGCCTCGTCGCCCCCCCCGGTGCCCCTTGTCCCACCCCCTTCCTCGCCTCCTGACCCGCCCCACCCCGTTGCCCTCGCAGCCCTGTCACCCTATCGTCGCCCCCTTGCCCCACCCCGCCGCTCGTCTCGCCTTGCCCAGTCCCGTATCGCCCAGTCGCCTCCTCGCCGCCCCGTCCCGCCGCCGTTGCCACCTAGCCCCCCCCCTTAGTCGCCCGTTATCGCCCTGCCGTCGCCGCTGTCGAGTCGATTCGAATCGACCGATTTGAGCTGATTGCGGAATCGACTGATTCGAGCTGATTTCGGAATCGGTTTAAATTGGGTGAAAATTGGCTTGAATCAGCCGATTCGAGCCTAGCCAATTCAGAGGGTTTTTTAAATTGGATCGCCGCCGATTTACTCATCACCGGTTCAGAGAATATCTTATGAAATGATGGATGCCAAAACATACAGTTCTTGAAAATATCTATGTAATCCACAGTTTGAGTTGGTCGTTTTTACGATAACATGTGAGAGTGGTCAGCTTTCATTGGCGTCCTTTTGGATTTGGCAAGGTAAATCTTAGGAGTTCCAGTGTCAGGGATATTCCAAGCTCTCCTGGCTGGTCTGCATCATCTTAACGGAGATCCCCCTCTGCTCCATTATTTCCTGGGTATAAGTGATTCAACTTCATCAACCTAAATTTGCAGTTGAATGGGTTGTCGTCTTGTCGTGGTGCTCGAACTGGTCAAACTTCCACTTGAACCACTTGAGAATAAGACCCCCCCATAGTCAGCTTATCGGATGCAGTGATAAAATTTATGTCTGCATTTTACTTAGAATGATCCCCTTGCTAGATTGATGTTGCTAATGCTTTATATTGTTTGCCAAATTTTTCGAATTTAGATGTGTCCTAGTTTCCCAAGAAATAAAAATGGTACAATTTAATCCATTGGCCATAGGCCCATAGATACGTTATAGCCAGCTTTTACGCGCCTCAATTTTTACATTTTTGGAAAATAAGTAATTTTCATGTTTTACAATAAGTCTGTCATGCTGAGCAAAACTAAGAATGTCAGTGGAACAATTTTTTTCCTACTTAGCAACAGACGTGGTCATGAGGATCTTTACAAAATGGGTATTTTTTATTTGCAATAGTCGAATCGTATGCCCATTGGCTGATTATTTTCACAACCTGTTCTTCCTTCTTACAATGCCCTAAAACGGGCAAAATATCTTTCTACACAGAATGAACAAAAAAGATTTCATAACAGTGTTGATAAATCAGCTCTTCTGTGGTTCATGCCTACTTCTTAGCTCTTTCATTACAGGCCTTGAGCGCTTGCACTTCTGGAAGCATATCAACACAAGAAGTAAAATACAAGCCACATTTTTCACTACAACTCACTCGATTTGTGATATGCATGCGATCGTCATAAAACTGTGAACGCAAAGGAAACTACAAGAAGAAGAATTCCAGACAAGAACTGGAAGAATAGCCACAAAAGAATTAATTATATTCTTCCCAGGGAGTCATAATGAATTTAAACAATGCAGTCACAACACACTATCTTCAAGAAGAAGCACATTGAACATCGTTTGCCCAACCTTCATCACTCAAATCGATAGGTAATGCATACTGAATGAATCCAGTAAGAACCTTATTGGAGGTGTGTGATTCCCATGATTTTTCACTATTACAGAAATCATTTCATCAATAGGGAGAGATCAGCCCAGAAGAGTAGAGATGACAAATCTAGAACTAAGCATTAATATCATGATCAACGACATTATAAATAAAGTTGAAAGATTCGGTAACCTCATCCTCAATTTTTTTTAGAGAGAGTGGATTTCAAAGACAGAAGAATAAGAAAGACCGAAAGCACTCTAGGCTTGGGGGAATTCTGTTTCTGATAATTAAACACCATTATAGGTGCATTTATAAAGCAATTAGGATTAGTCGATTTTGAAGCATTTAGCAGAGTTGGGTTTGCTGAAACCTGCTGTCATTTTTTTCATCTACGTATATCACTGCCTGTTTGTTATTCAATCAGTGTATCAAATGATTCATGCAGGTTCTGAATGCCATCACATCTTGCAAAACCTAATGAATAAATTGCATCGCTCAGGTTTTTGATTTCATCACACGCCTCATTGCCATGCTCCACTTCACCAAATCTGTAGCATCGCACCACTCAACCAAAAACGAACACTTCACCATTCGACACTTAACTGCTACTACTTCAAATATATTGAAAAAAGGACGTACCCATTTGGCATTTTTTCCAGCTGCGATTGCTTTCGACCAAACAATCCTGCAAAAAAACGAAGAAAAGAGAGGGAGAGAGTTAAAACACATAAAAAAAACAGCAACGAAGGATTGGATGAAAGGCGGTAGGACCTGCAGGGATAGGTAGAAGCGAGAGCAATCTCCGAGCTGCTTCACGTTTTCGTCTTGGTCGTCGGCGTCCATCTGGTGCAGCGGCGGCGGCGCCGGGGTAGTCTCTCGGTCGCCGTCGCCATTCTTCCGAGGGTCCATCGTTACCAATGCATACACCTTTCTAAACCTAGTTCTGAGTGAAAAACGTTAAAAAGGAGAAAATTAGGCGGTGAGGGGTAGTGAATTCATTATTTACGTGTCTGAGGGAAAATTTTAGCATATTACGTATAGAAGGGAGGGAAAACTCTTTTTACCTGATTTACCCTTATAAATCATTTTACCTCAACAGAGATCAGGGAATGAACGAGGGGTTGGTTTGGGTTGATTTAGAGTTGATTTAATTATTATTTTTATTAAAGAAGGTAAAAGGAGTAGGTGGGTTGGCCTCGGGAAAGAATGTTGGCTTTTTTTTAAAAATAAAATTTTATACACTTTACTTGATAGTGGGTGGGGTGGGTAAAAAAAGTGGTTGAATATGTAGTTATTTGAGTGTATTTTTTCTTCGTAGTCTTTTTTATATTATCATTTGTATTTATTTAATTAATTTATAAATAAAAATTAGAAAAATTTTATCTCTGAGTCATCTGATCATAAGGATGACCCAGATTTATTAAAACAAAAAAACAAAAAAATTGCACCTCCTTTTTCTAATTTTAAACCTTACTACCAACCACCTTTTTTTTACAAAATGGCATGACCAAGATGTAGCCGACTAGATCCAGCTTTGGGGCAAAAAACACTTTCAGCCCTCGCTTACCTCATTACATCTCATAAAAATTATATATTATATAGATATATTTTATTAAACAAACTATATGTAATTAATGGGCCACATTGTATTGTTGATGACACATAACGTGTAATTAAAAATGTCATTGGTAAATTTGATTTTGTTATTTTTAAAACTTAGGCACAAAGAATATGCTTTAATTATTTATTAAGTTTGTTGATTCATAGCCATGAAGCCTAAATACCTAATTATGGCCAGCTCTTTTGTCTAAAGAGACATCATTAATAGGTCATATTATATCATTGATGACAAATAATGCATGATTAAAATATTAGTGGATTTACCTTTTACAATTTTTAAATTTTGTAAATAAAAATTATCTACTAATTATTGTCAAGGTCTAAAAAGGCCTACACACAATTAGGTTCTATAGTCAGGAATTAGCGATTCCTAATTATAAATTAATTAATTAAATAAAAAAGTGATATAAAAAACTATGATAAAAAACACCCAAGTAGCTAGTTTATTAGTTTCACCTCCGCCTATCTTACAGCTATTTTTTTCTCTTCCCACCCCACTCACCACCGCATACCATATCTTTTTTTTAAAAAATAAAACTTTATTTACCCGATGCCAACCCACCCTTATTTCTCCTTTTACCTTTTTTAAAATAAAAAATTAAACTTACTCGGAGCCAACCCAACCCAACCCAACAAAGTCACTCTCTAAGGTAAAATGATTTATAGGAGCAAATCGGGTAAAAATACTTTTGTCCCCCTATCACAGTAAATAATAAATTCATTCCTACACACATAAATAATTAATTCACCACCCCTATACAGGTAAATCAATGTTCTATTAACGATTTAATATTGATAAATGTTCTATTTATAGATCTACTTTTATTAATAAAAAAACAATTTAACGTTGGAGTAAGTTCTATTTATAAATCTACTTTTATCAATAAAACAAGAATCAAAATTGCACTCTAATAAAAAAATAGGAGATTAAACTAATAAAAATGCAACAAAAATTTAAAAATATATTAAATTATTATGGCTTATCTTTTCAATTAATTAGAGTCTATCTTTTTAAAATCTGTATTTATCACTAATATATCAAAATATTATAATCAAATTCATTATTTGATAAGGGCTAGTTTATAAAATTATATTTTATTATTAATAAAAATTACACATAGTGCAATATCTGGCCTAATTTGTTTATTTATTATCGAGTGTGAAATGACCTATTAATCGAATTAAGTAAATATTAAATTGAGCTCGAATTAGTTTGAATTTCATTTATTTATATTTTATTTAATGCAAACTAAAAAAGTTAACTGCAAAAGATTTAAGAGTTCAACCTTGCCAAAAGTAGACCTCAAAAAATTATTTATATTATTATATTACTAAATATTAGATAATTATTATGATACATTTTTTAATTATTATTATTATTTTTAAATTTTTTATAAATGACTATGTACAAAACATGCATTATATTATATTATATATAACATTAAATTTTGAGTCGAATTATACCAAACGAAAGCATGCCCGCATTTTTTAGATTATAGCTTAAGTCAGACTTCAATTCAAACTTAAACAAATTGAATATATGTGAAATTTTAATATATATATATATATATATATATATACACCTTATTAAATTCTCTTTTGACGTTAATATTCGGTTTCATAAACACGAGCCAATGGAGTGTTGACATGCATACCCTTATTTTAACTCTATTTAAGATTTTTAAGTCGCATCAAACCTGTTTTCGCTTGACGCGCTGCTATACCCAACGTGGCGTTCATTTCTTCAAAACACGACTACCACCTTGTTATTAAAAAATGGATATTGCAGAAAAAATTAAAAAGCTGGTAGCTTGCAAAGATTGCGATTTTTACATACCCACTACCTCAGATGTACCTAAAATGTAGATTGTAAAATTCTCCATCTCTTCTTCATAGGTGTGGACAAGACCAGCCCATTAAGTATACCAGCTTGAGAGGGGGCCAGTCAACCTTGGCAGCGACCAGGAACCTTCAAGCTGGAGCTCACATGTTCATTAGGTGATGGGCATAAAACATGAAGAGAGGAGACAAAGGGGTGGTAAGTATACCAGCTTAGGAGGGGAGCTAGTTAACCTTGGCAGCAACCAGGAACCGTCAAGCTGGGTGCTCACATGTTCATTAGGTGATGGGCATAAATCATGAAGAAACTGATTTGAGCAAACAAAGGTTGAGCTTAAATGGGTCTTTAGAAAATTCCATAGTTGTTTCAACTATAGCAAGGTTTATTTATCATATATATATATCTAGGTGCATCTACATCAAATTGGAAGCAGATATTCTTTGAGGACGAGGATGGGATCAAACAACCAGGAAATCAATGGTGAGGAGATTCAGAGGCAAAGCAGATCAGGAGGTGATGTCCAAGGAGAAGCGATCAACGTCATAGAGTTAGCAGCATTCATTAGAAGGAAGAAGGAGAATCAACCCAAGCAACTCAAGACCACAGCTGGAGGTAGCAAGTGCTGCATCTTCAGGATTCCTCAAAATCTCAAGGAGATAAACCCACAAGCATACAAGCCCCATATTGTCTCCATAGGGCCTTACCACCATGGGGAGGAAGAGTTGAGCATGATGGAAGAGCACAAATGGCGTTTCCTCAATTCGCTTCTCGCACGATCCGAACATGACAATAGGTTGGAAGTGAAAGACTATCTGAAAGAAATGGCCGAGCTTGAAGCCTCAGCAAGAGAGTGCTACTCTGAGGAGATCACCAAGATGGACAGTGAACAGTTTGTGAAGATGCTGCTGCTTGATGGATGCTTCCTTGTGGAGCTCTTGCTCAAGTACAACAATAAGGAGGTGGAGATGGGGAACCAGGAAGATCCAATCTTTAATATTCCCTGGGTGATCCCTTTCTTATGAGAGATTTTCTTAGGCTAGAGAATCAACTTCCATTGTTTGTACTGCAACGCTTGTTTGATATCTCAAATGGCCCTGATAGCAAGCAGCAATCCACTCTCCTAGCTCTTGCCATCAAATTCTTCAACAAAGCATATGCGAGGCCCGATGATGCGCTCGAGTGGTTGATCGGCAGAGACTACGATCATTTGCTCGATTTGTTTCGAGCCACATTCATTCCTCCACATATCAAAGAGCCCGAGGAGGATAACACGTCTGCTAAATTGTTGGACTGTATATCAAAGCTTTTGAGAGCTGGTATTGAGTTCAAATCCATGAAGCAGGCAAAGAGCTTTCTGGAGATAGATTTCAAAAAGGGTCAGTTACAAATTCCCCATCTGAAGATTGATGATTTTGTGAGTTCCTTCTTTCAGAACTGCATTGCATATGAGCAATCACACCAACATTGTGGCATGTTCTTCACAACCTATGCCACCTTCATGGATTGTCTCATTGATACTGAAAAAGATGTGGCACTTTTGGGTGATGAGAAGATCATTGAAAACTACTTTGGGACTGATGATGATGTGGCCAAGCTCTTCAATGAATTGGGAAGGGATGTCATTTTTGATGTCGAACGTGGCTACTTGGCGAAGCAGTTTGATGAGGTGAACAAATACTACAGAAACAGTTGGCATGTCAGGTGGGCAGAGTTCAAGAACACATACTTCAACACGCCATGGTCTTTCATCTCAGCAGTGGCAGCATTGATTCTCCTGGTTCTTACTGTAACACAGACCATCTTCACAATCTACCCTTACTATAACCCCAGCTCTTGAGACAGGTATCATTAAAGCACAAAACCCTTGATTTTTTTCTACAATTGTTCTTATGAATATGAAAGATTCACAAGACATTCAAAGAGAGATTGTAGCAGGGCTCCAAATGACAATTAGCAGAAAGAAACATTGATACTTAATTTTACAATTACTGTTTGCGTCTCTCGTTACAATAGCTTACATTCCATAGTCTTTTCACAAAATGCAGGTACAAATTCAGCATCTGAAGGAGAAAACTCGTTACACTGTTATACCCTAATTTCCTGTCAGTTTTAATCTAGCTGGTATTCATGTTAAAAAGTTGCTTGTTAATACCACTTGAAAAAGCTGTTTCCACTTTCAGCTTCCATCACCGTTTCTCCTTCGGATTCAGAACTGCAATGTGTGTCATCATCGGAACTCTCATCAGGATCAACTCTTATGCGATCAGAGTGTTGTACAAGCCAATCAGTAAATTCTGGAGATGATGCCCACTGTGCCAAAGCCTCCTGGGTCGATTGACTGGTGAATTCATCCCACTCTTTTCTTGAGAACTTCTTTCTGTGCGGCATCTTATGAAAAGATGAATAGTATTCTGGCGGCTGTGCTGCGGCTTTAGAAGACGAGGACAAGAACATTGCTGAAAAGCAAATTTTACATCAGTTACAAGCTTAGAATCTAGAAGCAAAGTTCTCTCTAGAAAGATCTCCATGCCATCTCTGGATTGCTAAATCTCTACCTTATTGAGTGCGTTTGCAAAAATTGGATTCCTATATAAATTACCTATGTTTTTTAATCATACAAAGCGAAACTCTTTTATCACAATCAAAACTAATTCACATGCAAGAGTCCATGCACTAGTATAATCAACAAATTTAACACGGGAAATGAGAAAACTGAATTAATTGACATGCCATTTTGTGGTGAGGCCGACCAGGCATAAGGACTACTTGATTTCTTCCATGCAGAAGTCTTAGCAAGATTCGTGTAGGGGATCTACTCAGAAACTCAGCTCGTTTATGATGTGCAGATGCCTGAAGAGCCTGCTTCCGCCACAGATTTCTTTTCACATAATGTTCTCGTTGACTGCAAGGGTACAAGCATGATTCTTCACAACACAAAAGTATGGAAAACATCTTCAAGCTTTTCACACGCTTACAACTGATCATCTAAAATCTCCAAAAATACTATCCAGTAACAGGGTACTTACGTTGGCCTTGAAATCTGTGAAGATAAAGAAGTAATAAAAGAAGATATGCACCAGCATATGGAAAGTGTAGCTACTGCCAAAAACATATCCAGAGTGCTCTGCATACGTTGAAGAGTAATAAGGTAAAAAATTGAGGATCCATTCTTTAAATTCTTAAGCAAATGCAAAAGTTTAAATAAGCCAAAAGGTCAAAGCAGCATTTCCCTGTAACAAATGTATAAATGTTCACAATTACTGTTTCACAAAATAAGGAATTGAGGATTGCCTCAAAAATAAGGACGATTGCAATGACCCGCATAGCCCACTTAACAAATTTAACAACACCAACATCAACAGTGCCATCATCTGAAAGAATGAACTTCCGCACTATCCAGTATCCAAGAGCAGCACCAGAAAGAAAATACCCACCAACATAAATGTTGACACCTGTGAAATTTTCAATTAGACAATCCCCGGCAAGTTCAAAAACCAATCAGTTAACTTCTCAAACATGTATATTCATAGCTCTAACAAGTGATAATCAAGTTAGTAAATGCTTCTTTCAGCTAGCAATAAAATGGCCAAAATTCCTTTCATATTTTACCACAGGCTAAGTGATGCAAATATTGCAAAGCTTAATTAACCTACTCCTATAAAACTGTAAATAACACAAAGAAAAAATTAGGCACGCTCCCATACTTATTAATTCATTGAAAAGTTATCAACTCCGTGAAGGGATTGAAACGTTTATACATCCACTAATACTCTTCTATGTAAATAATTAGCTTACAAACTAAAGAAGTAACTTAAAGGAAAAGAAACACTAAGATAAGGCAAATAATTCGAACCCAATTAAAGTAATAAAAGGAAATAGCTTAAACTAAACTCTAGGACTCAACTAAGCTAATAAACTCTAAAAAATAATATTCTTCTCTCACAAGTAATTCCATATCTTGTACTGCATCACTAAGCTTGCTCTTAATTGAAGTAGAGAACGGCTTACAGGATTGTGCATATCTTCGCTCAAGCCAAAGTTAAGCAATAGAGAGTTAACGAGCATTGAGAAGTAGTGTGCTAGATATGAACCAACTCCAAGCTAAAAGAAATAACAAGTGTTAACTCCATTGCAAGCAAAGGCAAAACTTGGAACAAAGATTAACCATATAAATAGAGGGACTTACAACTGATCCATAGATCGTGAGGTAAAAAACATTCTTTCTGCCTGTAGGCAACAATTTCATTCCCTAAATCAATTTTAACAGTTCGTGAGAAAGTTGCTTGCAGTTACTTCATATTATGTATAATATACTACACAATGTACTACATAAACCCAGAAGAAAATCGTTGGGAATTATAAGTTAGAACAACCAGTGGTTTACGTGTAAAATAGTTCATGATAAGGAATAAAGCATTTAATGTGACATCAAATGGTATGATCTGAGTTTCCCGCAAGTCGTGTTTAAAAAGAGACATGAACAGCCAGGTACTGACATGTGCACATAAATAAACACCCAACTATTAATTCACTTTCAAGAAAAACATTTTTGTCATTCTAAGATAAAATTCCAATTATATAAGAATCTCATCATTGAAACTTGTTTAATAAGGATCCGGTTTTATAGTCATCCAACTTATGCATAATTTGTGTAAGTACTGCTACGAGCAATATGCTAAGAATTATTTCATCTAAGTAGAGTGATATATAGTCTATATCTAACCGTCCTTTGTCAGGTATACAACCAAGAAACTCTGCTTTACAATTTCATTTTGCTTTCTAACTTCAATCAGTTACTAAATATTTAGTTCTGGATTCTTCATGAATTGCATACTGACAACAATTTTTTTATTAAGAAGACTATACAAGTTAACTTTCTACCCAACTTCATGGTGTTAGCAGTCAAAAAATGAACATTCAAGTGTACAGTTACCTGAAATAATAATATCAAAACAACAAGCAAAACTCCAAGAGCCATTGAACTGCTGTAATAAAATGGAACCCATTTGCTAACAAAGGGAGCCAGAAGTAGCAAAATGAACCCCAAACCAAGGCATAACAGACGCCAATGATGTGGTCCTGCAGTAAAAACCAAAGTTAAGCATCTCATAGATAATAGAACAAATAAAGTGGCTTTTTCGCTTACTCAAAGAGTAGCCAGCGCTCATGTATGAGTGAAGGGTAAATATTGGGTAAAGCAATGCCTTAATACATCATCTTCAAACCTTCTTGAAGAGAAGCTGTGACTGACCCTGACAGCCCATCTGTAAACTTAATATCGACAAATCTATCCTCAAAGGGTGACATAGCATCGCTCCACAATCCATCCTGCATGGTTTTCCACTCATCTTTTGCGCACCCACACAAGCTAATTGAAGCATTCCTACAAATATTCCCAACCAAAGTATCTATTAATTATTAACCAAAGAAATAATTGATAAAATAAAAGAAAAAAACTGTGTTTTACCTGTGAAAGCAAACCTCAATTTTGCTATGATGCTTATGAGGTATAAGTTCTGAGGGTCTTAATGTGACTTGAAAAGAATTAGCAAAACTCTCGATTTTAAATCTGGAAACTCCTGCTACTCGAACGCGTTCACACGAAATCATATTTTTGGCACCAGAAAACTGACAGGATTCAGCAAGTGGGGAGGGATTAAGTTGCACAACAGGATTTTCGATATCAATATCTGCAACAGCCAGTAGCTTTAAAATCATAACTGAACTGAATAAAAGAATGTGCATGGGACATGACATAAGAATAGATATTTTTCCAGAAAGAAGTCATAATCCAGCTCATTTATCAAATTGCTTGTATATGCCAGACCATGAGCATGACGTCGTGGTCTAAAGATTGCAATCAAAATAGCAGAATAAATACTTTCAGCAACAAAAAAATGTTCCCCCGAAAACAACAAAAAATCGTCTTCTAAAAGCTTTGCAAAACACAACCCTATGGAAATAGTTTCCTTCAAGTATCTCAGTTAAGTATTTCACTAGCCTCCCAAGACAAGAATTAGTCCAACGTCACCATGGAATCTCTCAAAGATAAGTTCAATTCAATAAATAGTCCTCAGAAATTTCTACCACATAAATCATGAAAACGAGATGCCACCAAGATCTACCCATTAAAAAAAAAAGAAGTGCACTAAAATTTTATATCTTATACATCATCTTGTTCATGCAACCGCAACCTACACTGCAACAATAACTCAGAATTAGCCAATATTAGCTCCAACAACTTATTTAAATGGCCAGGCAAAAATAAGGTACCCTATTCCCAATCACAGATGATATCAATACTCAAATCTAAACTTCGCTAGTGTTTCTTTATAATTGTCCTTTTTAGCTATCCTATACTCTCTTTAGACCATGAGGCAAGCCATAAGACTAGATTTCTGCCAACACATTTAGGTTAGCCAATACTTAACATTTCAACTAAAAAAAGAAAAAATAAAATTTCAAGACTCATCACACCTCCCACATTTTGAATTTTCAATCTTCGCATCCTTCATTCTCAGCATTTTCCATTGCACACGTACGAACGCTCCCACATTTCACTACCCTTCCATCCCCACATCTCAAGCACAAACTACCGGTTTATTCACAATACACAGTTTCACGTTTTGCTGCCATTGCAAATTAAATAAATAACAAAAAAACTGCAAATGTCAAGACTATGATCTTCAGGGCTTGTGAAAATGGTTCCAATCTTTCTCCTTTTTTATTTTATTTTTTTGAGCAAAGTTCCAATCTTTGCGGTTTAAAAAGAGAAGAAGAGAAGCGCAAACCTTTGAGCGTGGAAGCAACGAAGGATGGAAGCGCGACAAGGAAGAGAAGTAGGAGAGGAGAAGGTAGAGAAGGTGGAGAAAAAGAAGATGCGGCCATCTTCTCCGGCCGCCTGAGGCAGGATTCCGGCGGAGACGTCGCCGGTGCGGTTTATGTAAGTTTCGGGTTTATGCGGGTCCTACTCGGTGAAGGGCAACGGGTCTCGGGTATTTGGTAACCCCTTACAACATCGCTTCAATGGCGTTTGATTATTTTGTTTTTAGCTTATTTATTTTTAGAATATAAAGCGACAACGATAACAACGGATAAAAAGAGTAAATTGACAAAACCCAACAAAATATAAAGTTGCTGTGGTTGATTTTAAAATTTTTCATAAAATACTAATAAAATAAAAGGTCGGACCTAGTTATTTTATTCTGACGTTTGTTCTTTTCTAGTAAATATAATTTTATCACCTCTCTCACTTTTTTATAATTTTAACGTATCAAAAAGTATGATAAAATTTTGTAAACATTGACAAACAGCCCATAAACCTTGTAAATGACTAACAAACATGCCTAGTATTACGGCCCTAACTCATGGGCGTAACCGGGTACTAGGGCAGAATCCGTGACACCTAGCCAGCTCTCGACGCCTCGTATGGTTGTGTATATAAATCAGATGAAACAAACCATGGAGCGAAACAAGGATTGACAAAATTCAGATTCAGTTTTACATAACACTGCAAAGATAATGCTAGCATATCTATTCATCTTCCTCCCAAGCAAAATCTTTCACATTTATATTCTGGATAGTAATCATGTCCATGCCATGACCTTCGACATTGCAGTGTAATTGAACAAAGTATATCATTCAGTACACATGATTCGGATGAATTTATATCTTCAAACATCCTTAGGAAAAGCGGAAATGATTTAATCAGGAAACTTTCATTTGGGTTTTTATAGTGATCTGGCGAAAATATTCAAGTGATTTAGTCTGAAAAACTGTTTCTATCTCCAATACAAGCCAACCAATGCTGCTTCTTCAAGTACAAGGATCTCTTTATGACACAAAAACTTGCCTCTAAATGGCGATAATATTAGCAACCTCACATAAAAAAGTACAGAGTACGATATTTGTCCAAGTATGTGCTTCTTCAAATTCTTTGACCTCGAGCTTGTCAAAATCAAGCAAAACATGTTGAGATAGAAGCATGAGTCAACAGACCGATCTGCAGAGATTTAAACCAAATATGAAGGCAGATATACTGCGCCTAGGGAAAAAAAGGATAGATATATTGTGTAACATAGCATTTTGAAAAAGATGAGTTCATTCATGTCAAATGCAATGCCATAATGAGTTTGCATTATTACCAACTCAATGCCATGTACAGTTCAGCAGTCATTACCAACTTAGCGATAAAGACGGCACTAATAGTAAGGCAATCTTGTGAACGTCAAGTAACAAAATGGGTCTCAGAGGCACTATATTGTGAGTCAAATCACAAAACACGTCCCCTAATGGCTAGCCATGGTATGGTAAAAACAGATCACTTCCAATCTCATAAACAGTAACAGAGATAAATGAAAGCAGCATACCCAGTTGTGAAGACATTTCTGGCATAAAATGAACTTGGTCTATTTTAACTCCCAATCTTTCAACTTTTTGCTGCCTTTGGGTTTGGCAATAGGAGCATTCAAGGCTGCCATTTTTGCATTGTATTTAGTCCTAAATGCGTCATCGAATGTCCACCTGAAAAATTAAGATACAATTAAATACTAAAACGACCAACACTAACATATGCATACAAACATACGATAAAGGAGCACGCTTATCTGCACAAAAACAAAAAACTGGCAAAAAGTGGTAAAGGAGAGGTATGTAGATCTTAGGGCATAAGAGTGCTCTATTTTGTGTAAAGAAACATCCATGCAAAGCTAGAGCGCAGATTAAACTTACGGGTTGTTCCAATCAGTCGTATCTTCATTAACAAGATGAGTCCATTTAGTCCTTCCACTCCGTCCAAAGTGTTTCACTTGCATAACCTTGGGTAGTATGCTCTTGTCCATCTTATCCTCACCTGTTGGAGCTGAAAAGTCGCGTTCATAGATCGCATCTGATCCAGCAGTTGACATTCTCTCATCTGCATTTGATTGGAAGAATGCTCCTTTGTGGTAATACTTCTGCATGAACCTCCATTTCTGCTTGGGTGCAGAAAGAGGTTTGGGGTTCCTCCTCTCCCATTCCCTTCTCTCTTCCTCTGTCATGTTTCGCACTTTTTCAATCTCCTCCTTTTCCTTCATCATCGCTTCCCTGCCTTCTCTATCTCTCTTAAGCCTTGCAATTTCTCTAGTTTTCCACACTTCATACTCCTCTGCTTCATTATTTTCATCGTCAGTGTCCACATCAGCTATGTCCGCTTCTGTTTCCATGTTCTTTTGTATTTCTTCGTACTTCCTAACCTCCTCAACAACAATCTGTTTTGTCTCAACTTTCCTCTCTTCCAGTCTCCTTTTCACCATCTCCTCAAGCGCCCTTTCCTCTGCTTCAATCTCTCTCTTTCGGCTATTGTGTCTCTTTCAGATTTAGGAACGAAGATAGGTTTCACCATTGCAACACCCAACTGGTCTTCATCTGAATCAGTCTCATATTCTGATTCTTCTTCTTCTTCTTCCTCTTCCTCTGCCTCTTCCTCCTCTTCCACAGTAGGAAGAGTTGCTTCTTCTTTCTGCCGTTGAAGCAATTTCTCCCTAAGCCTCTTCCTCCTTTCTTCCAAAGCATCTTCATCCTGCTCTTCCAAATCCAATCTCTCCCGATTCTTGTTCTCTTCTTCGATAGTGGAAACAATCTCAGCCTGCCTGATACGACGATGAGCCTCTCTCACTTCCTCCTTATTATCAACCCTGGCAAGACGCCTCAAACGCGGATCATCTTTGCGAGGCACATCAGCATCATCAGAAGCAGGAAAAGCTTGTTCTAGAGTAACTGCTCGTGCAGCTCTGAAATCTCCTTCTTCATCGGCATCATCTGCCCATTCTGGTGCTTTTCCAGGCCAATATCTCTTGACTTTGGTCTGTCCAATTTTACCTCTAAGCTTGTCTCTGATCGCAATCACGGTATCACTCACACCCGCTGTCACCGACATTTTCTAAAAACAGCTTGCAGACTTAAGCACTGACAGATTCAGTAGAAAAAATGGCTAACAGATCAAGCCCGTGAGTCTCGCTTCTCTGAAACTCCCACCACTCATTCAGTTTTTCAAAGTCATGATCCTTGCCCTAAAGCACAGGTTTAATACTGTACCTATTGTCAACGGATAAAAAAGGTTTGAGAAGACATAAATAACCATGCGAAAAAGATGCAATATAAATAACAACACCATTTCTACAAACAATAAAAGAAAACAAGTGAGCATACTAGGAACATAAAAAAGTTTAAACAATTAAACAAGCTTACACAACAAGACATTAACAGAAGAAGAAGAAAATGTAGCCAACGGAAAAATCCTAAAAAAGAAACAAACTAGAACCAGCCATCAAATTGAACACAAATTCTTTCACAAATTTCTGTACAAAACCCACTATAACCGAATCCATGATTCTACATAAAGAAGAGTGAACAAGCTAGGATCCCTAAAGAAGACGACCATCATTGTCCTCGCAATGAAAAAAAACCCTAAAAAATTTGAGATTGTTATCACAAAAAATTCCTGAGAATTCAAAATTGGCAGAGAGACGGAGTAGCAGAGGAAACGAATCTCTCCTCTTCCTATCTTCCAAACCCATCAAAGCTCATCAACCCTTCTCCACAAACATCTACCCTCCACTGCCCTGCATTCCCAACCACAACCCAACTCCCAAATCACAAAAAGCTCAAACCTTCCTCACCACCCACAACCCATCTTCCTCCACCACACCCCAAAAGCTCAAATCTTTCACCACCACCCCCTCCGTTCAACCCCTCAAGCACAAAAACGTTCAATAAATATAAATATATGCCAACGCCCCCCAAAAAAGGTGTATGAATTTGAAAGTAAAACTCGCAAAATCATAATAAAAGCCGTCAATTTAAGACATCAAACAAGAACAAAAACATCCCACCCACCAGAAAGACTAGTAATTTAAGCCTGGTTTTGGTCGATATAAAAGCCAAAAATTGACGGTAACATTTGAGAGAAGAAAGGTGGAGATGGAGATTCTATCGTACCTCCATAAGGACGGGACTTCGGGGAACTTTCCGGCGGCAAGGAGGCGAGTCGCCGGCGATGGAGGTGGACGGGGGCGGCTGGTTGGCGACCTGCGAGGGAGGGCGTAGAACGGTTAGGGCAGGAAGATGGAAAGAGGTTTTTTTTGGACACGCCTCCCCTCCTGTACGTAACGAGCGCCCTCATTAGTCGATACCGATGCTCTTAAGTCCCTCATTAGTTGATTCTTAATCCCAGCCTAATTTTACACAAGCTCATTATATTTTTTATTTAAAATTATTATTATTATTATTATTATTATTATTGTTATTATTATTACAGGAATTGTTTGGAGCCTGATATTTTTATCCAAATTAAGAATTTCAAAAATATTAATAAATTTTAATATATTTATAATTATATTTACTTGAATAAAAACTTGTCATCTATTAATATATACTTAATTTAAATTTTTATAAATATTTATTTATTTATTGATTAAGAAAAACTTAGAATATCACTCTACCCAAATTGAAAATTTTAAAAAATTCATTTATTTAGTTCAATTTTTTACTAGTTGAAATTAAAATTACTTTTAATATTTATATTTTTTATTGAAATTAAATAAGTGTTTATTATTTTTAAAATAATATGGTAATATTATTAAATTTTAATTTTATATTTTCTTAAATATATAATATTAATAAAATTTTAATATATCGGGCTCATTGTGCTGATTTAAGTTTTGTACAAATAGGGTTTTTTTTTTGTCTTAAGAAATATTTCTATCAACTTGAAAATATTCTATTTTGGAAGCCTAAATGGTTGGGACGTTTCTAAAATAATGTACACCACCCATTTGATCAGGAGAAAATTTTTATTGGTCTTTTGCCTGCATTTGAGAATATGATTATTTAAGTTGTTGTAAGTAAATGATTTCATAATCTATTATAACTAAAATAATATTAATCTGGATGGTTTATAAATTTTCAATTTAATTAAATATTTTAATTTATTAAGTTGAGATTTAATTTAAGAATCAGGATAATTTATAAATCTTTAATTTGATTAATTACGTTTAAAAAAATAATTTAATACTTTTACATAAATAATTTAAATGTGTGTACAAAATTTATTGGCCTATTTTTATGTTGACGTTAGCCCAATTATGTTGACTACGCCTATATCGACTGCCCATGTTTTAGAAAGGCTGTTTATATGGAAAATATTGTTTGTTCACTGTAGGACCCGTGACAAAATGCAGATAGACATGGAGGACACTAGAGTTCGTTGAGGATATTATACGTTGGTTATTCTTTTATGTTTGCAACAAACCAGATTTGAAGGAAGAGAACATTGAATGCCTAATGTTATTTAACCAAGTATACGACATATTCATACTCAATAATTTTTTAAAAAATGATCACCAAACGATATAACTTATACAAATCTTTCCATTAAACTAATTGGTACGGTCTATAAATAGGCATCACCTTTTTACTTTCATTCATGAAATAATATGGTTGTCGGCCCTCTTGGGCTTTTTGGCCCCCTCCACTTATTGATGTGGGATAAATCTAACAATGGCGTGATCTCTATCACCTGAATTTTCAACCTTCACTAATCACACCCCTAGTTTTTATTTGTTTGAGCACTCGGCGGACCAAACGCTAGTTGCTCAAATATTAAATATATTTATTTACGCTTAGCTGTTATAGTGGCAACGTAAATCATCCTGCACATAGTATTTTTAAAAGCCTAGAAAATTGATCGACCAAAAAGAAGTTCTAAGCTTTGCCATATTAAGATCTCAAAGCATGTGTGAGGGCATATTTAGATATGCACCCTTACACCTCCTGAAATAATAAATAAACTATTACTTGTTCCCATAATTTTATAAAAATGGTCATTTAGACCTCCTGACCTCTAATTCTATAAATAATATGAAATTTTTATGACATAGTCGGTCACATCATGTATTGTTTAAGTATGATGATGTGAAATTTTTATGACCTCTAATTCTGGTTTTTGATTGTCTCATGAGTTTGGCTAAAATAGTATTAGTGATTGGTTTAGCACAAGTAGTCTTCATGTCCCTGGTAGAAGAAAAATATGAAGAAGAAGAAGAAGGTTTAACACCAGTAATTTTGCAAAGGAAATGACAAAATTCATGAATTAAGTTGGATTTGTTTCTTTCTTATTAATGTAATTGTTTTTTAGAAAATGCTCTAATTCAGGAGAGCAATTAAGGAAATTATTCAATGTCAAATTGGCCCCGATTTTTTATGATAAATAGATGTATTACTGGCATCAGAAAGCATTTTCTTCTTTTGCTTATCTTTTTTTTTTTACAACTTCCAAATTGTGGTCGGAGATTTTCTTCTTTTACTTATAAATGAGATTAATTTGAACCATGATTTGTAAAGAGTCAATAGTTGCTACTTGCTATCACTGTAATTAGTCTCACGTAATTGTTTTGGAGTTTAAAAAATTGGTGATCAGTTCTTTATATTTCAGGCTGTTTGACTGTTGTTTGTTTCTTCATTTAAATTTATGCCAGCTAGCCTTTCTTCAGAGGATTCAGAAGTATCACTAGTGTAACACCCAAAATCCGGTCCACACTCATGAACCGAACCGGCATGTTACAGGCCCCGGTTAGGTCGGCTAACCCGAACCTAACTCATGCGGATCCAATCTCGACGTCTTAAGATGAAGATACGACTCGTAATGCATTGATGAATATACAACCCTAACATGGTACTACATGAATGACATGCAATTTAAGCACACACCAATACCATTACGATTAAACTCAATAAAAATTCTAAAATAAAACGGACAGAATTTCCCCTAAAAGTGCAATTAAGATCCACCCTGTCAAAACAATACATACCAATATATATGCATATATCAATAATTTTAATCACACATAATCTAATATACTGTATATTCATTATAGAACTTGGGCCATATTCTGCTGGGCACTCTGATCACACCTCACCTCTTATCATCATATCTTAGTTTTTCATCATGTCATAACATTATCTCGTTGCGTTTAATCATATCCTATCATGTCTTAGTATTTCACATCATTCACAATATGATAGCATCATCAATAAAATATAAACACTCAATCGACTAACATGTGTGCAAGTGACAACAATACTCCTCCGTCCAAGCTGGCTCCTTCAACTCGTGATTATTACCTACATATAGTATAAAAACACGTCAGTAACAAGTGTTACTGGTCCGGAAAATAAAATAACTATAACAAGCTGGCTATGAGAGCAAACTCTCATATGAAAGAAAACATCATACTCCACGTGAACACTCTGAAGGGCACTACTGAGGAGCCACTGGGCTGCAGACCCGGTAGCATCCCGAACTTACTGATCTGCTGCTGGTACTGTGCCGCTCTCGGCACTTCTTTTTCAGTACTTCTCATGAAACTTTATCCTAAGCCCTCTCCTTACCTCCATATTTCTCCTGGCCTTGAGCACGAAGGCCGAGTACTCTCAGGCAGTCGCCTTTAGTACCCTTTGAACCACAAGTCCGGACATGCGCTGTACTAAACAGTACCCGTAAACCTCCACGTTCTCCGGGTGTGAGGAACTCAAACGCGGAGTTGTCAGGATCCCTCGGGAATGGAACAGTTCGCTGGCACTAATCCAGAGCCCGCTTTGACTGTCACGGCATCCTCTGCATGGTACGTGCAGTCGATTTCTCCATCTCTCGTCTCACAGAAACGCAAAAACTATATATATATATATGGCTTGGGTAGGGAGTTATATAATAGGCCCGAAGGCAACTTTTGGTGGATCTTGTTTTCGAAATCAACCTCGAGGGATCTCATCCTCGAGGGGTTATTAATCCGGAAAATGTTCGGTTAAATGGCCCGAGTTAAGTGGGATCCGATAAAACGCCACTTAACCCGTCCTTGCAGGCAATAAATTAAACATACAATAGAAAGAGTAAATCAGAGACGAGTCCTAAACGGACCTGGTAGAAGCTCCAAGCGTGTCATCGCGCTTAGGCGGCGAGCTCCTACTCAGTACCTACACATCAAAACTAAATACTAACGCCCGCTAACTAAATGATGCATCAAACTCAATAAACATCAATCACAATCAATAATCATAAATATGAGAATAATTCTAACTCATCCTATTCCTACCAATTTTATTGTATTTTTCCTAAGTTACATTACTCGATTATCATACTCAAATTTACTTTACTTCATTAGCTCATTTAACTTTCATTCCCTGTTAATCACATCATGCACATGTTTACTTCATTCATAATCTTAACATTCATCATAATAATTAATCAACCCTAGCATGCTATGCTAACAATTATCATCAATTTTAAATAAATCAATCGGAGGTAATTATACCTCACGTTGTGTACAATCGGCGACGGTTAGGGTTCCGTCGCGTGTCTCGGAACTCAAATTCGGTGCTCATCGGCGTCCGAAGCTCGATCGGGCTCGACTGGGTGAGCCCTGCGCAAGATCCGGTGAATTCCAGTGAATTCCAGAAACTTCGCGGTTTTCCGGCGGCTTCCGGTAGTTTTCCGGCGACAATCGCCGGTGGCGTTTATTGGCCGGAAAGTGGTCGTGTTGGGTACCCTCGGAACCGGCTCGGCGAGCCCAACTCATCTATGACCTCAACGTGGCCAATGGAGGCGGTGGCTCGCCGGAAAACGGCAAAACAGAGCCGGCGGCGATGGGTCGCTAGATCCGGCTGGCCACGGTGGCAACGGCCTCCGTTCAAGTCGGGGAAGGTCGCTGGAAGGCTGAGGGTGCTGAGGCGACCGACCGATCGCGGCGGCGCTGGTCGCCGGCGGCGGGATCGGCGACGGAAGCGCAACGCGGGTGCGGCGTCGCAGCGTGGCTTCCTCGCGTCGCGGCGGTCCGATGGGGGCCGAACTTGGTCGAGACGGTAGGGGGACGCCGTGGCCGGGCTGGGCGGCGTCGATCGGCGGCCAGGCGGCGTCGGCCGTGGCGGCGGTGGCGCGCGAACAGGGGCGGCGTGAGCGAGGGTTTGGGGAAGAAGAAAGGAAAGGTCGAGGGTGTGTGTGTGGTGGCAAACTCGTAAATATTACTTGACTCGTCTCCGGCTCGAGTCAAGTATAATAACTAAGTCGTATTAAATCCTAAAAAAATTCATAAAAATCGGGAAAAATCCCGTAAAATCAAACAACACCACAACATTATAATGATATGCTCTATGACTAACAACCCACCCAGACTGCCCGAACGCGTCCTAACGCGGTAAACGGCCTAATACTAATTCTACGATCCACTATATATAAAAATAATAAAAAAATAACTGGCATACTCTCATATATCTGATAACTCATTCTGTTATGCTGTGTTCATGACGTTATCATCATATACTTGGGTACGCATGACCCTCATAGCTCATACACGCGACTAGCATCGGCTCGGTACACGTGTCCTGAAACTGACTCAACTCGAAAAAAATAACGGTTGACCCGACCGGTTCTGAATATAAAACCCTAACTCGAATCGTGGGTTTTACAAGTAGCCAATGGACTTTCACTTGTTTTCCCTCTTCTTTTCCAGGACAATGTATTTGTGGCTGCCGTTGCATCAGTTCAGTACTGTGCATTGCCAGAAAATACATTTGATGCTTTCTACAAACTCAGCAACAAAAAATTGCAGATTCAATCCTATGTTTTTGATGGTTAGTCACAATCTTGTGATAAATCTTTTATATTCGTCTTCGAGCATGTGAATACTATCACGGTTTTCATTTTAATGAAGACTAATCCTGGAGCATCCATCCTCCTAATATATTCTGTTTTGTAACCTCCTATGTTGATAATGGATTGAGCATTTGAACCATTTTGAAATGGTATGTTGTTGGAAGGACCTAATGCATGGTTAATTATCATCAGTGTTTAGGGTGAGTGTGCCAAAGCTAAATCTTGATGATACATTTGAGTAGAAGAAAGAAATTGCAAAAGCAGTGGAAGATGAAATTGAAGAAGTATTAACCGTGCCTTGTAATTATGCATTAATTTGAAATTTGATTATCTCGCTAACCTCAATTTCTCGACAGGCTATGTCTCATTATGGATATAAGATTATTCAAACACTCACTGTGGACATTTAGCCAGATGAACGTGTAAAGCGAGCAATGAAATGAAATTACTCATCTGGAACTCAAAATTTTGTTTGCTAATGTCCTTAATCAGTTTTCCTGCGTTTCATCGGCTTTGCCCAGAACATTAAACCGATATAAACCCATACAAGACAAATTTTATAATCTTTAATAAAAAAGGGTTTCTTATGATATCTTGTTTATACAATTTACTGTCTATAAGAAAATAGTGTCCCAAGTCCTAACTCTTGCAGAGGGCCTGGTTTTTTTTTTTGTTAATTTTGTTCAATATGCTTGATTAATGAATTGAACCATGGTTGTCCGGGGAGCCTTCCTTCTTCTATCTGCCATCAGATTGATTCTTTTTCCCGCTAGGGTTTCATGGAAGATAAAAACATATGAATGTGGTTTTCAGCCTGCAGCTGGAAGGACATTTTATTACATTCAAGGTATAACTCTACCGTGTTCTCATTGCAGCTTCTAGGGAAAGGATAGCAGCAAATGAGAAAGCTGAAGCCGAATAAGATCCTCCAGATTAAGCGAGTAGAAGGCGATGCAGAGGTGAAATACCTAGCTGGCCTGGGAATAGCAAGGCAAAGGCAAGTCATTGTTGATGGGCCAAGGGAAAGTGTTCTAGCCTTCCTGGCACTTCATCTAGGGATGTGATGGAGATGGTTCTGGTTGCACAACATTTTGATACTAAGAAGGAGATTGGAGCAACATCAAAGTCATCTGTTGTGTTTGTCCCTCGTGGTCCTAGTGCTGTGAAGGATATAGCCCCACAGATAAGGGATGGCCTTCTCCAAGGTACCACTCATCAGTAAAAGAAACCAATTATGCACATATTGACTACACAGAATCTAGACTATGTTTGGTAGGAGGAAGGTAGTTCCAATCTTGATGCCAATGTTTTGAATGCAGCAGTTGCTCTTGATTTGAATGCTTTATGAAAATTCGGTGAGAATAGTTGCTTATGCTTTATACAATACTTTCATATGTTATTGATTGCTTTATCCAAGATGAGTGGTGGAAATAGGTGCTCGTGCTTTTGTGATTTCTTGTGACCACACCGGACCGAGGGTCACTTTTGGTCTAACCCCATACCCCAATTCACGGATACAAAAATAGAGTAAATAATAAACCAGAATTTTACTACTAAATAAAAGTAATTCATTTGTTAACATTATCATTATTTCGTGTACTAGTCATATCCTGAATATATTAGAGTTAAATATAATATGAAGTAGCACCTAAAATATAAATTCTCATCGAATGAACTGTGGTACATTACTAATAATATATATAATTTGGAAATAATTAAACAAGTCCAATTAGATAATTACTAATAATTATGCTATATAGAGTATTCTGCTACTTTCTCCGCTCAAGTATGAAGTCACGTTCCAAACTAGTTACCTGTGGAGGCAATTTCATGTTACTGATAAAATCGCTAAGTACCTAGAACAATAATGAACACAATAATTAACCACAAAGTTTACGTCTAATCCCCTGTATAATTGATTTGGCTAATTTGCCAAAAAGGATGTCAGTGTATATAATCCCTACCCAAACTTCAATATATCCCCACCCAAATTTTAGTATCCGAGTGCATACTGGACTATGTCGGTTCATAATACTTTGAACCTTAGACTATATATTTCAACTAGGAAAGCAAAATTCCGACATATGTCTAACGTACTAATATCAAAAACTCACTTCTTTTCCCCACCAATCAATGACCAAATAGTGTGTTAATATAACATCATATAAACTGTACATATATTGAAAAGCCCCCTTAGACTCACTAAAAAATAGCGTTTCTTAAAACCTCAAATTATATATTAATAGGTATATTCGGTAATTATATGTAATGCCATGTCATGATATGCATGCACACACATTAGTATTAATCAAATAAATGATATATAATATTTAGATATATATATATATATATAATAATAATAAATATTAAGCAAAATAAATAATTTAAACAAGAAATAAAGGTTTTCGGGTCAAGGCCACACCTCTCATTCAGAGTGCCGTAGCGCTATTGCCGAACAAACATCTTCACATACATGCGTGTCGCAGCGTTGAACCTCCCAACTTTCAAAGCCGTGGAGTTAAGCCTCCAGGCTTTTAGCGTCGTGCACTGGCCTATCAAAATTCACATAAATATTCAATAATGCAGCACTAGGTCTCCCGACGTTTACTGACATTTGTGTAGGCCACTACACAACAAAAGAATACGCAACACACTGGGACTGCTTTTCATTGCCACGGTGCTATCGCAAAAATTAATTTAAATCGTATTTAATTATCATGCAATCCATTTCTAAATATTGTAATAATTAATTACGTCATATAACTTCTCACGTTAATTTTACATGCAATCATTCATCATATCAAGTTTTACCATTAAAAGATTATATATTTTTTACTTATTGATTATCATATTAAATCAACACAAATGCATGTAAAAACTTCACAAAGCATGAATTTATAATATATCCATATCTACATGTATTCGTTACAAATTAAATAAACTAATTGAGGTATTTATATAAAATATGCATATAAAAGGAATTACAAACAAAACGTATTCTTTTCGTGAACAATCACACATAAAAAATCCAAAACTTATAAATTTACTGTATACAATCATCCACAAAATAAAACAAAATCGAGGATTTATCTTCCTAATAAACCATTCAAATTCAATAGAAAACTTATATAATCATAATACATGCATATCTTAAACATAAATTTTATAAAAATATAATAATCGGATGAAAAAATACAAAAAAGAAGACGAGCCAAGTAAGCCTTAGCCTCTTCCCCCTCTCCCTCTTGACCCAATTGTTATTTTTTAGAGAGTGGTTGATCTCTCTCTACACTTATATAATAATTACACCATTAAGTACAAGTATTTTGGGTATTATACTCCAACTAATTAACGAACTCCTAATATGACTATAATTTATCTAAAAGGATTGTCTACTTCGTAATACTACTGTGATTAAAAGATCTACATTTCCAAAACACCATTCTAGACCTTATTGTTCAGCATAAATTCATCATATTAAAATGTTATACCCCTCGACATTATCATCTAATAACTTGGTTATGAGGCAATTGAAAATGTTCATATTTCACTCTTTAAAACTTTATTTTACCTTTTTTTTGTTGTTGAATTCCTTAGTATGTCTAGTTTTTTATACTAAAATTTTAAAATTTTTTAACACGTTGTCCATGAGATACAAATTTTAAAAATGATGTATCTGGTTTACTCAACAAACCCCACTTGATTAATTTATTTTTAAAATTTTTGACATGTAGTCTAAGAGATATAAATTTTTAAAAATAACATATTTAGTTTACTTGGTCTAACCCAACTTATTTAATTTATTTAATCAATAAAAATTGGCCCAAAATGGGATCTCAGAGCTATCACATAGATAAAAGTTGGGTTTAATATTTTTTAAAAAATACCGTTTACCGTCATCATTTCCTAAATCTCCAGCAAAAGAGAATAAAAACCCTTAGTCTCGAAGCAATATGATTATCATACCTCGGACTTGAGGTGGCACGGCCATCTTCGAGTACCTTTTCATGGTGTCCTATGGCAATTAGAGGGCTGCCCACCTCTAAGTTCTCGGCAAGCATTTATTTATTTTTTTAAAAATTATTTTATTTATTTTTAAATATAAATTAATTTACATTAAGTCAACTTAATTTTTTCAACCAAAAATTAAACAAAAGTGGTTGAAATTTTTCTTTTTCTTGATAATTAGGCCTGGTTTTGCAGCTACATGATAATATAAAAATAGTATTCTTTTTTTTTTATAATAAAACTCGAATTAAAATACAAACATGTTCCAATTAAGGTTAAAAAAAGCTTTCGGAAAAAAACAGCAGAGAAAAAAAAGGGGGTCAAAAAAGGTAAAAGCGCCAGCCATAAACCACAGAGAGTACGCCCAACAAAACGCCATCAATGACAGACACTCTTCGTTTGCGCAAAGCGCGAACCGCGCAAACTCCGCTCTTCCTCTTCTGTTCTTCCCCACCGTTTCCCCCATTTTCTCCCCTTTTCCTCTTCCGACGCCATCCTCCGATCCCCTCCGAGCTCCAAAATTTCCCCCATCCGTTCTTTCGATCCCCAAGCTCAGCTCACAATCTTGTCCTTCTTCCCTTGATTCCGATTCATGGCGTCGGTGTTGGTCGGAGGATCGACCTGGAGTTTCCCGGCTGATTGGGGTTTTGTTTATTTGTTTGTTTGTTTTTTTTCCTTGGATGGATGACGAACTGAGCTGAGTAGGTTGCGATGGCGGGGTTCTTTGGTGGGATTCTGTTGCCGCTGATATTACTGGCTGGTATGTGTTGTCCCCAGACCCTCCTCTTTGTATGAGCTATTTGGATGTTGTTGCATTGGTTGGGTATCTTTTTGGCGTTGTTTTGCCTAGTTTTGTGATTCATTTGGCCTGAGTTGAATGCAGATTGGGAGGTTATTCGTTTGCTCACCGAGCATTTGATGAGCTGCTTGGGTATGGCTAGGCGTGGTTGAATTGTCGGAATTTTTTGGTTTTTTAGGCATTGTCTTTGTTTATGTGCTTGTTTTGGCTTCCGGTTTGAAGGTCGTTAGTTGCTCACCGTGCATTTGATTAGCTGTTTTAGTATTACAACGGACAGTAAAATTGTTGGGAGGCTTGGATTTCTTAGCATTGTTTTGTTCATCCGACAGTGAAGAATGACTTCAATAACATTGTACATAATGCTACACATACATGTCTTGCATCTTACTTACCCATTTAATGGCTCGCTCACAAGGGCAGTGGCTTCTTGTGTTCAACACATCTGCAGTTTTGAACGGAGATGGTAAACCATCACCTTGATCCGGGTCAATATGAGACCGTTTTCTTATAAATGATTGAAGGAGATATATTTCCTCACCCGTCAAAGCCAGATTACGAATAGATATGAGCATTGGTGTGTTGTACATGCTTGGCTGCTCAGCTGCTGTTATCTCAAGTTATTCCTTGAGATGTAATGATTGGACTAAAATCTATATGGTGGCTTACACACCTACATACGACCATATGTAGGTTGACAATAACATATGATCTATACTATATGTGCTAAAGTGACCATAATAGGTAGCAAAGGAATGATCCTTGCTTTCGAGTTGTGTGAGAGCTTTGAAGGAAACTAAAATAATATGCCCTTATTACTTTTAGCTATTTATATCTTAGTCATATGAATGAGTTTGCCATTTTTGCATGTTACTTAAAACTATGAATGATTCGGTCATAAGGGGCATGCCAAGAAATTAAATTTCTATTGTTAAGGAATATCTAAGTGTGAAAGGAAGACTAACAAAACTACATCCAAGGTATAAACATCTATATACTATCTTCTTCTTCATCTTTTTCTTATTCTTCCCCTTGATACCCAAAGGCTATTGGAGGCATGGATCCTAAATTAGGATCTATGTAATTATGAATGACAAAATTTTATATGACCGGATGCGCTTCTTGCTCCTCCTTTATCCGGGCTTGGGATAGGCAATGCAAAAGCATCGGTGGATTTTGAGACATCTATATACTATAATCAGAACATAACATGGATATAAGCTATGGAGGATAAAAATATTGAGGGATAATGTCATTCTACAATAGTTTGAGACATATTGGGCACACAAGCCTGTATGTAGTCCTTAATATGTTCATTGTTCAGCCCCACATCATCTGTGTCTTTGACAGTCGCATGGGTTATTAAATAAATGAACTAGTCAGAGTTATAATGAATAAGTGGGAGAATATAACATCGGGGTGTTTACGTCCATGTTAGATCTTATAACTGGCCTTTTTTTGTTTTTGTTTTTTAAAGTTGGCCCAATGTGATCATCGCAAATCAGAAGATTACTAGTTGCTCACTGTGCATTGGTTCATGGTGATTACTTCTCTGTACTTAGTTATACTATTCTTTGGCTAGAGGTTTGAACTCTGTGGTTCGTCAACTAAGCTGGTTACAATATTTTTACCTCTCTGCACTAACTATAGTTAAGCATGGTCATTGATCATTGTTTGAGCTAGAAGTGGCTAAGGTGAGAGGTGATGGAACAGAAGATTTTTGGCTGAAAGCAATAATATGTTCCATTGACAGCTGGTGGTTTGTTGACAATGGTAACCAATTGTTTAGTTCTCTGACACGGAAATATTCAGATGCACGTAATGATTTACTTGTTAAGAAAGTTTTGTGAGAGAGATCTGCACAGGCCAGGTGTTTTATGTATTGATTTAAAGGTCCTGCTGTAAATTTTCTTTTTTTTTACTGCCCTCAGTTTTCTTCTTTGTGTTTGATGCATTCAGGTTAAGTGAACTTTTTGGCCAATTTTTTATCTGCACATTGGTTCTAATTTATGTTCATGATTTTATCCTGCAGCGGCTACACTTGAGCGGAGCTTGATTTCTTTAGTTGATCTGTTTGCCTTTTTTGTTGTGCAGTTTACTGTTCCAAAAAGTGGTACATTCTTTGTCCTTATAGTATGATTGCATATAGGATCATTACAAACAGTTTGGTTGAACTACGACCGAGATCATTTTACTATCATGCTGAATAATTTTATAATAAACGTACACCTGAAAGATCTTCTGGAAGGCGGTAATAGTGCCTGAAGATCAGTAGCTAATGTTGATATCAAAGGATAGCTTGAATAAAACATTGAGAAAAACCTTACTCAGTACTTGGTTGGCTGCAAAATGGTAAAAAGGTTTTTGCTTGATGAACTCTTCTCCGTTATGATAAGGATGCAATGCTATTGATTATGTTGAAGGTTCTTTTGAACTGTTAAAACTACTATAGAAACTTTAACTATATACATTTTGGGTATTTGGTTACATCATTTTGAGTCTTTTCATTGGAAAATTATGAAGTTATAATGACAATAGATAAAAAAAGGTGTTTGGTTGAATGTTGGCAGAATATAAAGGGATAGAGCCTAGAAGCACTCTTCACAGAATGTCACAAAATGAAAAAGAGGTCATTTTATTTTTTTCAAATGATTTAACAGAATTCCCAATATACTTATAACTTGCCTAACGTTACTTTATAAACTCTGTCACTTTTTGTAATTGTCACAAAAAAGAAATAATGACAAAATTTTATTGAAATTTGCTTAACATCACTTTATAATTTGCACTTAAATACTCACCCAAACATGGGGTATTTGGTACACATCAAAATAAAACATGCTTCTTCAGTGTATTGAACGCCAGTAAAATAATACACATTTTTTTCCCTTTTGCCAATAACTATGAGGCGGTTGATTTTTAACATTGCATATGATTTGTCTCCCTACTTGTTATTGGCTATTTTTCATGGACATGATTCAACAATTACTCATTTATATTGCAGGGTATCATTTTCGAAGAAAATATCTGGTCTATTGGTATATAGTTATTTCTTCAGGTTTTATCATCTTTGCTCAAGTTCTATTCCATGTACTCTGGTTAGTTAAAGGAAGCGAATGGAATGCCGCACGTACATGGTGGGCAAAACTTATTGGGTTTGTGAGGTGGGAATCTTTTGTACAATTTTTTTGATTTATGCAAGAATGTTGCCTATGATATTTTAGTCTTGAAACCTTTTCTATCCTTTTGAATATTTTGTTCTGGATCCATTGTGGATAAATTTTTGCATGTGCATGAAAATTTATTTTTGCAGCGTTCAGCCCTTGGGTTCAACATCAGTGCTATATTTTTTAGTTCTACAGTTAGCGGCTGCTCTTGTTTCGACCCTCGAAATATTTGGAAGAAGATTTGGATTTGTCCCTTGGGGCAGTTCCTTCTGGGGAAAATTTTCTTTGTCAGTTGAGAATATAGGTGGGTCATTACTGTACTGCATGCTTAATTACTAATTCCCTTCAACATTATTTTATTTTGTTCAGTTCCTTTTTAAAATCAGTTTCTGGTGTCATTTTCTCACATGTTTGTCTCTTGGGCTTCTGTAAAAGGTCCATACTAGTAGATGCTTCACTATACAATACATCTTTTGTGTCACTAGGTAAAATGGCATTCCTAATTCCTATTGGTTGTCATGAAATTATGAAAGGACACAAAAGGAGAAGCTAAAAATATGTGGATGGTGGACTGGACCTGCTGTTGCCTTAGTTCACCATTTTTTTAATTAAACAAGTTTTGTATGTGGATCCATGTGAGAAGAAAGGGCAACCATTTCTAACAAAAGATTTTATTATATCAAGCTTCCTCTTTTATTCGAGATCAGCAATGCAAAAGCCTAAACGATGGAAAATAAACTTTACTGGAGTATGGATATACAATTTAGTTGAGCATGCAATACGATCCATGTACTTATACAATCACTGGGGATTGAGTGGATGATGATGATAAATAAAATGGATTGTGTATATCCAATAGGATTAGTAATTTATTAACTAGTTCTTTTTTGTTTGCATGTTTCAATAATTTACAAGCATAATTCTTAGGCATGGTTGCTGATGAGCTTGATCTTTTTGATGTCAAGAGAAAGCAAAAGACACTTAGCGTGTCACTGTACTCTATGGTGATTGGTTATTACCAACAAATATAGAGCTCCCAAAACCTGAGATCTGCAAAAATAGTTGCTAGTATAAAATCATTGACCATTGTCTGTTTCTCTCAGACTTCTGGTTGTAACTGGTCAAGTGCCCTCCTAGAGTTCTTGTTCTTCCCTCACCCTTGAAGTTGTTGTTATTTTTGTGTTAGTTTTCCCTTTGGGAAATTTTTAATGAAATTAATAAAGAAAGTTGCAAGTATAGAATCATCCATAGAGGAACATATACTTGGGCCACTGCAAGGAATTCGAAACCGTGTTTGGATGAAGTTTTAGATTACAAGAAGCAATAGCAAGAGTTGAAAGTAGTGATTAAATCTAGATTATAGGTTTCCAACAGGAGAGAGTGCACTAAACTGTCTTGGCTTTGATTTGGCTAATAAAAAACACTCTCAATTCTACAGAGCCTAATTACAAATAAGTTTTTGAATTCAAAGGGAAGCACAAATATGACCCTGTAACTTGTGACTGTCATGACAAGTGAAGATCACAAGTAAAGAGGGGCAGCTTGGTGCACCAAGGCTCCTGCATGCGTGGTGCAAGGGAAGTGGTCAAACCATAGAGTGTCTATTGTACGCAACCTTACCCTGCATCTTTGGCTGCTTCGTCGTTTCAACTTGGTCTTTGGTCCAGGACTCACCTTCTAGAGATGGTCATAGGTTACCTAATAAAATAGCTTTTTAATGATGATGACTTGAACGATAATTGTCTTAATGCATGTATCTAAAACTATTCCTGTGATGATAACTATAATAATATTATAATAAGTAACACCCATGACACTAGTAATCTGCTAAAATCATCCTGTAATGATAATTATGTGTGAGCTGTTAAAATGAACCCATTAAATTGCCCTTTGTAATCCAAAACTAATGAACTTGCTGACAATTTATTATGCTATTTTATGTTCTTATATAATATATTAATTAAGATACAAATGATCGTGATATTTAAATTGTGAGGGTGTGGAGAAAATGTGAGCAGTGGGAAGATCAAGCCAAAGAGTCTGAAAATTCATCCTTAGTTTTGAAATATGAGACATTTAGCAATCTCCCCCCTAAAGCGCAAGAAACTTAGCCCATAATGATCCCTTTTTAGAGCTCTAAAACTGATTTAAGAAGGGTAAGCAATCTTGAGGTCCTACTAAAATCAGGATCTAGGTTTCCAGAGTCATGGATATATTGGTCGGTTGAATTAATATTTGGTATTTTAGGCAAGTTTTCAAATTTTGATGATTTATTTTTTTGTTTAATCCTTTGTTTTGACTTGACTTATTACTCTCTACCAGATGAAGGTTCTCTATAATAAGTCATTTAACTATCTAGCACTACATTGTAAATAAGGTATTTAATTTATTTTTTATGATAGAATAACACAGGTTTTTCCTGCTTATTCTTCTATATGTTCATTTATGTTATTTCCTTTTCAAATTATTCAGCTCTCGATTGGATTTACCTCCATCAATAGTTCTCCAAAATCTTTAGTCAAATAATAGTCCATTACCGTCATTTATCTTCTGTTTTTATTTTTAAAATATTGTTTAAATCTTGGTTTTGCAAGGATCCTGGAATATACCCAGGGATTGAGACTGTTCCCCTTGATAAGTTCAGTGTTTGATTTTATTCTGAATTCCCAATTTCCAAATGTATTTACTAATTCTAAGTTGCTATTTCTTTGTTATTTATTTGTCACAAGGAAGGTTCTCATTTGCGAGTTGCTTGCTGCCTTCTGCTACCAGTTGTACAGCTGGTTGTGGGCATTAGTCATCCTTCATGGATCTCTCTACCATTCTTTGTTTGTAGCTGTATTGGCCTTGTTGATTGGTCATTAACAAGCAACTTTTTGGGACTTTTCCGGTAAGACAAAAACTTTCCCTTGCCAATTTTGTTACTTTATATTTCATCTCATTTTAGTGCTTACAATTTTTTTCCTAGTACTGAGAATTTGGTGAAGATATGCTAGATTATGCAACAATCCTTGATATTTTTATAAATAGTAGCTAGGATTAATAGCACTCAAAAGAAACAACAGTAGCCTGGGTGCAAAGGCTCCTGCATGTGATGGTCCAAGTAATGGTTGGTTTACAAAGGATCTATTTTATGTAGCCTTACCCTTCATTTTGCAAGAGGCTATTTCCTCGGCGTGAACCCTTGGCACTAGGTCACACAACAACAAATGTCACCCATTGAGCCAAGGTTTCCCTTGTGTAAGAACTTGCAAATCATGCTTCTATGTGATCTTATTTGGGCAGAAGATGTGCCAGAAGTGTTTGATCTACATTCATTTGTGGAAATATGTTAAGCTGCTTCTCTTTGTTGTTTCTAATTTCAAATGTAAAGAGTGTTTCTTTGTTTGGCATATTCAATTAGTGCAATGATATATGGCTGGCTTTCTTGTATAAGAGAGGACTTATTTTAATTTGAAACATGATCTAGGTTAACATTGTTAAATTATTAAGTTAAGTTTATGGAAGAAATTTATAAAGATGAAAAAAGTTTTAAGGTTAGCTACATCAAAATGTAGCATATGAAAAGTACTTTTATTGGGAATTCAAGAAGAGGGGAGCCTTTTATGAATGACAGCATCAAAAGTTTCTACGTAAGAGTTATTTTAAGTATCTTGGGCTTATGGTTGAGGGACAAGCAGATCTTGGCTTAGATTTTGTCTATGGGATTGCTATTGGACGGTTAAAGTGGGAAGTCCATTATGGTGTACTTTGTGATGGTACTATTTTATTGAATTTGAGGGGTATATTTTGTCCAACAACAATAAGGCTTGCCATGGCTTATGGCGTTGAATGTTGGTTGTCTATGGGACCAAGATGAGAATATTGAGATGAGTGTGTTGGACGACTTTAAGAGATTGAATGCTGACTTTAACTGATTATTAGATATTTCAAAATGGTATACAACGGATTATCCTTGTACAAAAGGAGACTCCACAGATATGGTTATGGAGATTTGGTATGTGATTTTGTAGGGTAGAGGAAGGGTAGAGAGGATATGGAGGTGTTACAAAAATATATGGATATATGATTTGCACTTTGACACGTCTGCCATTGAGTGAAGTTATTTTATGATCCATGTCCCCTATTTCAATTATTTGATGCTGACATCCTTTATCATATGCAACTTTTGGATCCCAGAAATTATAACTGCCATTCGTTGTTATTGTTCTTGTTGCTCTACTTATCATACTTGCATAATTTGATTGATTTGTGTTTCTTTCATTTTTCTATAACTAAGATGGTGGAGGCCTCTGCTTACATATGCTGGCGTGAGCATAGTGCTACTTTATGTATATCAGCTTCCGATTGTATTGCCAAATATTATGCAAAAAATTGCTTCTTTTATTGGTTTCTACAAGACGTGTGAAATTTCTGAGTGGACAGAAGCTTCCTCTGGATTTTCGCTTCTTGCTTTCTTCTTTATGGTATGATGAAGAATGCAACCATTTTTTTAGTTTTTACCATTTTGTATTACTTGCAAATTTTTATTTTGTTCTTTTAATCTGCATATTTTATGATGTGTTGCCATTGTACATTGTAGGTTAAGTTTTATAATATAAGGGTTCTAACTTGGGTATGTTCATTGCAATGTCACAGTTTAGATTTTGGTGAATCCCGACTTAGAAAGTTTTCTGTTAGTGAATAGTTCAACTGATGAAGCCCTTGTCCTTGCTTTGTGCTATTGTGTTAAATTTTGTCTGATTTTTGTCATTGGGCCATAGGAACCGTACATCATATGCATCCTTACATTGGTTCAACTCCTTTGACCGATGTCCTTTTTGGTGTTTCTTTACCTCTCTGATATTATAAGTGCATGCCATGTCTCTCTTTTGGCACAAGGCCTACTTTGCATTTTTCCAAATTAACATAGATCACTCTCATGATTTTTTTAGTCAATTGATATATCACTTCTCTCTTATAGTAATACTATCTGTCATAGGTCTTTCACATTTCTACATCACATTTGTCATCACATTGTCATTTATATTATCTGACCTCTTCATTCTGAATTTTTTGGTGGGCATAGCATCAATACTATATAAAGCATGTCTTGTTTTATCACAGTTGGTAAAATGTCCTTTCTAAATTAATTGGAACATGACACTTCCATAGAATTCTTGAATTAGCAAGAACATAACTGAAATCTTATAAGCAACATTTAACTTTAATCTTACGAACAACATTATCATCGAGAACACCTATCACTTTGATCATATAAAATATTCAAAATACTTTTTTTCATAACTCTATGTTTCTCTCAATCCAATTAATTTGAGAATGTTTTGCTTATTAAGTTTCCTTGACAAAAATTCAACTCAACTCCTTGCCTGGTATTATCAACCAACACCATATTATATGATGAAAGAACATCATTTTCAATATACAAATCAATTAATCAATCCCAACAACAAAAAGGTTAGGATATAAATGTAACTTGATGGAGTTATAATTGAAATTCCTTTGCTTTTGTGTGTTACTTCATATATATAAGATTAGCCTCCTTGTACATGCCTTTGAACTTGAAAGTGGATGATGATGATTATGATCATGAAACTACTAATGAAAAAGGAATTTGCGCATATGTTAAAATGGTTGACTAAAAGTGCAAGAAGATTACTTTGTTTTGAACCATAAGTTCCTGACAAGAAAGCAAAAATAGTAATTAGCAAGGACCAACTTTCATTTTCATAATGCAATATTTTTTACAATTAATGTGATTTGTAAATAAAACAGTTTCTCGTTTCTCGGTGATTGCCATTGCCCTCCCATCCTTTATTTAAATTGGTATTAGTAACCATGCAAGTTGAATTTTCAAAATAATTGCATTGTTTTTTCTTTTCCTTGAAACAGTTATCGTGCATCAGATTTGATTTGGATGAAATGGATTCTATCATGTCAACACCAGAACGGAGTTTAACTGAGCATCTTTTGCCCTCAAGGCACTCATTCTTTATTCGCGAATCAAGGTGAGATCCTCTGTGTAAGCTTTCTAAATACGTATTTCCTTTCTCTAAATTTTTGGGTGATGTAAATTCGAAATGTTGAAGAAATGTTAGGTGTGCCCCTTTCCTAGCAAATTGTATTTTTAGGATAGTTAAATATCTGAATCAAAGACTGTAGATTCATTCTTTGATGGAGCTATAATGTCTAGAAGAATATTTGCCTTGTGTTTATTTTCTTGATGGCTTATTTGCTCTATATTTGCCCATGCGATAAAGCTATAAAACATTTCTTTTGATGAGGTAAAATTTCATTTAAAACTTCCCAAAAGGGGAAGCTAGGATGACAACTACTTCAAAGATGAGGATAAACAAGAGTTGTAAGAGAGCCTTGAGCAATTACATCCAAAAGTCTGAAAGTAAAAAACAATGGCCAATGATTTTGTGTTTTTAATTAAGGATTTTTGAGGCTAGTTGAACTTGGGAGATAATGGAAGAAGTGAAAGAGTCTTGATGCATTTTGAGGCCATTTAGGATCCTTTTTATAACAACTTAGCCCATGTGTAAATTGATGAGCTTAAGTCGTCTCTTCAAAATGGTTGACCCAAGTTTCACTAATATATCGGATCTTGATATAGTAGGTAGATGTGGGATTAATTTGAAGGACATCACAATTCACCCACCTTAAAAAATTCTATTCTCAAAATTCCTTTCATTAGCCAATAGGCCTAGCTTATGTTTGGTCTAGTCTAACCCACCATCCAATGTGGTCCAAAGTTGGCTCTGATGCTATTAGGGGTGAGCATAATTTAGTGAAAACCGAAAATTGAAACTCAATTTGGTTTGTTTTTGAACTAATACAGTTTGGTTTTTGGTAGGCCAAAAGGCAAACCGAAATGCATATTGATATTTCAGTTTGGAACTGAACTGAATTGAAATATTCGAACTTTTTCAAAAAATACTATAAATCTATATTATTTATTAATCATGAAATTATAACATTTTTTTATTTGTTTAGTATGATGTATGGGAGATTATGTTCACTAAAATAGTGTTATAATTAGGTTATTCGTTTACTGAATTGACTGAACGAAAATATTTTAGTTCTGGATCAATTTTGGGAGTAATTTGGTTCGGTTTTGGATGCTAAATTTGATTTAGTTCGACCGAATACTCACCCCTAGGTACTATGTTTAATGACCCCAGTCCCACCCCTTCAATATGGTTAACGCAAGTTCCACTAGTATACATAAGGGTGACAGAGTTCAATTCAAAATGACAAACTAATCAAACTTAACGAAAATTGTTGGTTTGATACGCTTTTTAAATTTTTGGTTGGTTTTGGTTTGGTTCTTTTGGAAATTTTTGAAGGGTGGGAAATTTCGGTTTAGAACTAATCCGAACTAAAACTAACGAAAAGAAACCTTAATATTTATTTTTTATGTTGATTATTATTAACTTATTTTGGTTTATTTGTGATTTATTTTGAGATGGTTAATATAATGTGTCTAGAATAGTTTTGAATGTGAACATGATGGCTAAAATATGTTATAACTGTAATTATTATAAAAAAAATGAATTCTAATGTAGTCTTAGTAGATTTCGGCTTTGAGTAAACTGAACCAAACCGATATATTTTTGTGTGGTTTGGTTTTAAGAGTGGTTTGGTATCAATTTGGTCTCAAATTTCCTGACTTGAAGGCCTGTTTGGAATTTGGTTTGTTTGACTGACTGAATGCTCTGCTTGATTATACTGAATCTTATTCTAGTAGGTATAGGATGTGAGATTTTTGGGCGATCTCACACTTTTATTATGCTTGTACCAGCTAGAAAAGATGGGTTAGTTAATGAAAACAGGCCCTAATAGGAGATTTGCTTGGTTGTTATGGGAGCAAAGGTAAGAGGTTATCTAATCTCATCATTAATGGAGTTGGTTTGGTGGATTGTATAATTTTTTTGGAGGATAATGCAGCAAAAATGTTTGCTATAAAAACACTAAGTGAACAAATGATCTCTAGACTCAAGACCATCCTTACACATATCACACCTATTTTAAGGCAGAGATCATTTTTAGAGGTTGTGTAAAGTTAAAGATCCCATTAGAGATGACCAATTAAACAATGAAAGTATGACAATTTGTTTGATGTTTAAACCAGACGAGTGTAACTGTTTGGCTTAAGTGTAAACATCAGCCTAAGTCATTCCTTTAAAATTAGTTTATTAAGTTTAAATTTTGTAGTCTATCCCCTCTAATATACGGGTTTTTTCTTGGTGGGTATTAGATGTGGGACAATCCTTTCATATCTAGCAGTTGCTACAAAATGGGTGCCCTAGCTCGCTTAGGGAAGGGCATTGTAAGAAATTTCAGGAATTGGGTGCCCTAGCTTGCTTAGGGAAGGGCATTGTAAGAAATTTCAGGAACTGTTATAGGAGATAATAACTAACACCATCTTCAAGGAAGAGGATATTTTGGTTTAAAATATTGTGGACTTCCTCAAGACTTGTGATTTTGGCTGTGATGGCCCAAGAATCATATATAATGTATTGTGAGATGGTTTAAAGAGTGTTCTGATACGAACTGATTTCATATCGTATACTTTCGGGATGAAAGGGGAGAAAACACGACGAAATTGGGGAATAAGATAGACAAAAACCGAGATGGATCCTTGGAGAATTGAAGGACTGTAGAAGACGGTAGAAATAGAAATCTTTTATTTCATTGCTTCACCCCAAATACAATGGTGTTTTACCTACTTATACATACAAACAGTTATCTTCCCACTATTCCACTAACTACACAAATAATTATAACTAACTTATAAAAAGATAAACATCGACATAGAGAAGATCAAAATCTACTTTTATACCTACTACAGCCAACCCATATATTATGTGCATATCATATTCCTGTCGAGATTAACAAAGATAAAAACTGCAAATGCTCGCATCCCAACTTCCAACCATTTAAGTTTGTAGTATTGGAGTGATTTCTTCAGTTGGTGCTTCATTTATGGGCTTCATGGTCCTTTGTTCATATTTTATAGACCAAGGTGGAAGATGATGAAACTATGTCAACTACTCAAGTGGTGAGGTGGGAGAGAACCAAAAAAGACGTGGGCATGTGGGAGGGGGTTTACAAGTTGGCTCAAGGTTGGCAGAGGGGAAATGGAAGTTAGAAGATGTGGGAAGGGTGCACTTGACTGGAGAGTGAAGGGGCATATGTTGCAAAATGGATTGGTGACTTAATTTGTATACTGGTGGATAAGATGCTCATGCGGGTTATTTATGACCGAAATTGTTTATCAATGTTCTATAAATTCTAAGTTTTACACATATATTTAAGATCTCTTTAATATCCATCTCCTCGATGCTTCTCTCAATCTTTTGAAAGCACTTCTCTTTGATTATTCGATGGATTTGGGAACCTTAAAGGCAAATCTTTGGATGAGTGAGGAAATGTGAGCAAAGGTGCAAGGAAAAGAAGATAGAGGAAGATAATGAAAGTAGAATGGTTTACCTTCCAACGGGATCTCACTAAGTTCTTGGCGAGATGGTCTCGGGAGGTGTCCGAGACGGAGCGCCTCACCCCCTTCCTCCTTACCCAATAATTAATTTATATAAATATTAAATAGTTAATATATAAATATATTAACTATATATATATATATATATATATTAATTATCTTATATGTATATCTTATATATATGAAAATACGTTACATTTTTTAAATTAAAACAGGTTTTTTTAAAAAAAATGTTTTTTACCATCATATTAATACTTTTATATTATTGTGTACTTAAAAAAATCATATGCTACTGTAAATATCTGTTATAAACATTTTTGTATAAATTATTTATTATAAGTAGTTTATTTGAAGATTAATGTGAACTTTTGATATAAATTTTTTTATACATAATTTTATGTAAATAATTTATATAAATTGTTTATTACATATATTTAAGTTTGACTTTTAATATTTCTGTCTTAATTGTATTAGTTTAACTTAATAATGTAAATTGTACAAATTATAGTGATAAATAAAACCATAAGACATAGATATGCAACCATTGCAGAAAATAAATAAAACCTAGTAGTGTAGTTAAGTTAAAGGATCATTTACTTGTCATTCTATGGATAAAGATTTTCATTTGACTATTAATTTGAACTAAATATTAATATAATTGGTTAGTATTATATACAAAATGGCTATTTATATTAACATTTACGGGATCCCAACATTTCCGGGTTCTCTCTGAGATCTCTCCTTTCGGACTGTCCGAGACGAGACTGCGAATCGAAAGGGCGAACCTTGGTCAGCAGTGATTGCAGTAGTATTGTTGGTTATGAGATATTGCATAACTTCTATTCCACATACTTTAAGATTTAATATGATGAAGGGGTGAAAGTGTGTGCCTTATCAGAAAGGCCTCATCAATTTTATGCCTCATGTCATCACTAAAGTCTTCCATGTGTTAAGCATAATCTGAAGAAGTGGGGAATTTTGTTTGTTTTCAATTGATCACAAGAATCAGAAGGTTGGAGTATTACGACGTTTTTTGACTTGCTTTATCTGCATCATATTTAGTTTTGGTTGCAATGCTTTTGTTCTTAGGAAGTTAATAGTGAAATTTAATATCTGTTTCTTTTTGGGTTTCCTTGAGATGACTAAGTAGCAATGGCTTGTGATATTTCTGATTTGAGGCTTGGTAAATGAGGACTTCTGCAGCATAGCATAGATGTGCATCATGAGGTGTTGAAGTTCATGAAGATTGTAGATTCCTATAAATAGTAAAAGGTCTACACTGAGAGGAAGCTCTTGATGAACTGGGATATTCATTAGAATTTTATTAGAATATTTGTTCTATAAGGATTGTTTTTCTTTGATTTTTGGGCCCATTTTTAGTTGGCTCATTTATGGTTATTTTATTAGTTTCAGTAAGGACTAATTTCAGCATCAAGGATTCCCTATAAATAGTGGACTTGTTGAATCAAAAGACATGTTTTGACCTAATGATTGGCCGACAGTATTGCTCCTTTTGGACATTCTTTTTGCCATCGACTCCTATTCTATCCATCAGTGCCTCTTTGTATCCTTTTAAGTGGAGTACATATTGAATAAAGTTTAAAGAGCTCAGCTAAGCCAGAAAATCCTTCTGCCATAAAACATTAAAATGTTAGTACCACTTGCTAGATAGTATGTGAGCTTCAATTAGACTCTTCACATTGCATGTAGTTCTTTCTTATAGTGACTATTTGTTAGAGTTAATGACCCAATTTCCTTCTTTTACAGGTCTGGTGTAAGAAGCACAAATGTCTTTCTCAAAGGAGCTGTATACCGCAATTTCAGCATAAACTTCTTTACATATGGATTTCCGGTAGATATTCTATGATCTTGGTTTTTCTATTCTAGAGAAGGTCGCTTCTCATTTTTGTATTTTTATCTAAGGATCTGTTTGGATAGTAAAAAAATGAAAGAAAGTGGATGTGAGGAAGAAAAAGAAAAGAACATAAAATAAAAGATTCAGTTTTCCTATCATTTTCTCTTAAGTGTTTGGTTAGAAAGTAAGGAAAATTTATATGGTGTCATTCTCACTCTCTAATTTATGTGGAAAACTCTGCCAATGCTTCTGCATTGCCGGTCTTAAGGCTAGAAACAAAGGAGGATGGTTGGCATCAGGAAGGTCATCCGACCATTTAAAATTTTGCCTATTATAATTGTATATATCCTAGTTTAGGATCTATGCCCCCAACACCCTTTGGGTATCCAGTGGAAGAATAAGAAGAAGATTCTCACTTTCTCTCATTTCCTTGTATTTTTTATGAGAAAATGGTTTTGAAGGGATTTTCCATCATGATGGAAAAAAAATTCCTTTTCTCACATTTTCTTGCAAACCAAATGAGCAAAAGTGTGAGTAAAGTACACTTTTCTTACATTTTCTCTCTTTTTCACAATCCAATCTGACCCTTATGGAGATTGATCAAATTCTTCAGTTTTTCAATCTAAAGCTCTGTAGGACTCGTAGTAGGCATATTGGTGAAGTAGATGTTGGCAGATTGAACAAATCCTTCAGTTTTTCAGTCTAAAGCTGTGTAGGTCTCGTAGTTGGCATAGTGGTGAAGTAGATGTTGGCATATCGATCAAATCCTTCAGTTTTTCAGTCTAAAGCTCTGTAGGACTCGTAGTTGGCATAGTGGTGAAGTAGATGTTGGCATATTGATCAAATCCTTCAGTTTTTCATTCTAAAGCTCTTGTTGGAAATTGATGTTCCTTGACGTGTGTGATTTTCATAAACTTAAACTTAAGAATAAAATTAACAAAAAGTATCTGGATTCTTGGCATTTCTTTCACAAAAGGGAAAGTTTAGGTGACCTTGTCTAAAAATTAAACAGAATGATGAATATCGATTTTTTAGAGCTTGCATTTGTTTGCTTTTCCTATTTGAATTCTCTATCTTCGGATGTGCTTTACCGTCTATATTTTCCACCATGTGCTTCAGCTTCATATAATAATGCTGAGAGTATACTTGTGGTTCAGAATAATTTTTGGCTCTGTCTTAAGGAAATTACTGTTTTATCTCTTGACATCTGCTAAGTTGTTTGAAATATTATTGAAGCACCTAAATTTGCCATGTGACTGAGAGATCAAATCTTCTTAATATGGCTGATGTTGAAAGCTTAAGATAAGTTGCTGGTCTATCTATTGACAGTCCCATCTGCTAACTTGTGTGAAATTATTAGTGAAGCAAAAATTTTCCATGTGACTAAGGTATCAAATCATCTTAATATGGTTGGTGTTGAAAGTGATATTTTGATTTTCAATTTGTTAAATTCTGTTAGCTGCTTCAATTTTAATCTTCCTATTCTTGTTTTCTTCACTTATGCGAATTTTCAGTGTTGATGTGGCAGGTATTATTATTAGTACTGTCTTTCTGGAGTTTCAATTTTGCAAGTATTTGTGCATTTGGCCTCCTGGCATATGTTGGGTATATTTTGTTTGCATTCCCTTCTCTATTCCACTTGTATCGATTAAACGGGTTACTGCTAGCCTTCATTCTTCTTTGGGCTGCAAGCACTTATGTCTTTAATGTGGCATTTACATTCCTAAACAAGAAATTGGGCAAGGTACTCTTTTGGTGTAGTAAGTAACATTATTATAAGTGCAGTTAGATTCAGCCTTGTGACTACAATTTCTTGATATAACTTTTTAAAGGAGGATATGGAGATATGGGAAACCATTGGCTTATGGCATTACCCTATACCTGGATTCTTTCTCTTGGCGCAATATTGCTTGGGGGTGCTTGTTGCCATGGGTAATCTGGTGAACAACTCTGTATTTCTTTTCCTATCTGATGAGGATGGACGATATACAAACAGTAATGCTATTGCTCAAGGTAAATGAATATTATCCTATTTTATTTGTACGATGTTTGTTTTAAATATATGATCTTCAATATCACAAGATGTGGCCTTGCTTGTTCGTAAGTAAATGCTCAGTGTTCCAAAGAAGATCCTTTGTTTGTGTTTTGGGCTAATGAAAGAGCTTCACTATATTAAAGCAAATCTACAAAATGACTATTAACAATCTGACGACTGTTTAGTTTTTTTGATGTACCACAATAGTAGTTTTGAGGGGGAGAAATTCTTGGGCGTAAAAGATTGCAAGATAGTTGTTGAAGGTCCTACACAAACGCAATGTTGGTTGGTTTTATTAGATTCCTTTGTTTGAAGCTTTTGTGAAATTAATTAGGAAATGAAGAACCTGGGTAAGAAGGTGGCAAATATAAGGATAGACATCGGTTGAATTCAAAGAAAAATTCTTATAACGAGCATACTGGGTACAAAGATGAAGCATCATGACTACAATATTAAAATGATAGAAAATGAGATATTGAGCACAGTCAGATGATGACACGGATGAGCCATGTTACATGTTAACCCTTCAAGCAATAGAAACATAGACTTCTGAACTATCACAAAGCCTTCCATTCTGAAACTGTAACATATATGATTTGATCTCTTGCTCTGAATTCATGATCCATATCGTGACTTTTTTGAAATGCGTTTTACTTAATGGTCTTGTTATTTTTATTTACAGAAAAGGAGGAGACAAAAGTGCTGATTGTTGCTACTATAGCTTGGGGATTGCGCAAATGTGCTCGTGCTATCACACTTGCACTAATATTTCTTCTTGCAACTAAGCCTGGTTTTATTCATGCTATATATAGTATGTTGACTTCACCTTCACTCTTATATTTATTGTGTGCTTCATTATGAGTTTTTATTCTGAAATCATCATGGCCATACGTAATTTTTATATTCCATTTTGGGTTTTTTGGAGGTCCATTTTGATATATTTTTTAAAGATATGCACTATTTGTTTTGGTTTTTTGGAGTTCCATTTGAAAATATTTTTTAACATGCATTTTGTTGGTACACTAATGAGGTGGTTTTCAGTGATTTTTTTCCTAGTGTACCTTTTAAGCCACAAGGTTAACCAAAGAGTGCGCCAATCATTGATTGTGTTGTGTGAAACACATTTTGCTCTTCTTTATATATTCAAACTCAACCTGCTTTCTAAAGCATTGGAGCACAATGATGCTGCTCTTATTACTGAGGTACTGGAACAGTTAGGTATGTATTTTCCTCTCAATTTCTAAAGTTACCTTTCTTTATAGTTTATTCTTGTTATGCAATTGCTGCTGATTTAAGTGTTTGTCATTCTATCTGCAGGTCTTTTGGATCGTGCTACTGCTTGGGATTTTGGACAAATTGCTGTTCTTTCATGCTTCTGCGCAATTCATAATAATGGGCTCAAAATGCTTGTTTCATTTTCTGCTATTGTACAAAATACTCCTTACCCTCCATTTGGCTTTAGCATATTAAAGGCTGGTTTAAGCAAATCTGTTTTGCTATCTGTTTATGCATCACCAAATTTGAGAGAGAGTCAATCTGCTAATACTTCTCATGGTAAACCTCCATCTTAGATAGGAAGAATCCACTGACATTTGGTTGTGCAAGTCATTAAGGGGCTTATTATCATATTCCGAGAACTGGATATTTTAAAAAGTTTTGTTTGATATATAGTGGAGTATTATTACTTGTCCTAGAAAGATTCTGATGGGTGCTGCGTGAATGCGTGTGGGAATTTTCTTGGGATAATGTATTTTTTATGGTCGTTTTCAAGAAATTTATAGCAGGCCTGTTCATTCCCATCTTCTTCAGGTGTATTTCAGCTACTGACTTTTGATACTGTCTAATATAATTTTCTTCTAATGGCGTAGTTCGGAAAACCACAGATTGAGGGACCAACATGTTGCTTCAGTCCTTGTACTATGATAGTTTTGAATTTACTAATGTAAGTTGTACTGTAGACTAACGTTTAAACTAACAAAAATTGTGAGCCTGTTGGATGGTACTAAGGTTTAGGTTTGGTCAATTGTGGTTCCTTGAAAAGAGTTGTGTTATTGACTGTAGTTAGTAAGCTGTTCAACTAAAATGAGATGTCTCTTAACTTATAAATAAATGTGAAATAATAGGCTGTTGTCATCTTCTAATGTATGTTTTGTTTTGTCACTTTCTCCAGAGAAACGGATAGCAGCATATTTGACTACAATTGGAAAGAAGTTTCTTTCTGCTTACCGATCATATGGGACATACATAGCGCTTGTGACGATTCTTCTGGCGGTGTACATGATGAATCCCAACTATGTATCTTTTGGTTATCTTTTTTCTTCTAATTTGGATTATTGGAAGGCAACTTGTGGAGAAGACAAGGCGGCGTCTTTGGTTTCCATTAAAAATTTATGCTGTTTTGGTTTTTATTTTAATCTACAGCTTGAGCATATTTCGTAGCTTTGAGACTGCGATTTCGAAGGTCGTTGATCTTTATCCAACTTTAGGATATAACCCCAAATCCTCACAAGTGGCAAATGTTTGGAAATCACTAGCAGTGCTGATTGTCATGCAGCTTTACAGCTATGAGAGGAGGCAAAGCAAACATATCAGAAGTTCTCAATTCTCTGATCAGCATGAAGAGTGCGGAGCTGTTGGTTTCCTCAGAAGGCTTCTCATATGGCACAGTGACAAGATTTTGTCTTTGTCTGTATTTTATGCATCACTATCTCCAATAAGTGTAATTGGATTTGTGTATCTTGTTGGGCTTGTTATCTGTTCAAATTTACCAAAGGCTTCTCATGTCCCTTCTAAAGTGTTCTTGGTTTACACTGGATTCCTGGTGACAGTTGAATATCTTTTCCAGTTGCTAGGTAAGATGGTGCAGATGTTTCCTGGTCAAAAACATTATCACTTGTCATTGCTTCTAGGTTTTCAAGCATTTGATCATGGGTTCTGGGGGCTTGAATCTGGATTGAGGGCAAAAATTTTGGTTATTGTTGCCTGTGCACTTCAATACAATGTTTTTCACTGGCTGGAAAATATGCCAAGTTCTCTTCTGAATACAGGCAAATGGGAAGAACCCTGCCAATTGTTTGCTTCAGCTGCCACATCAGATGTATCTGCATATGTGGATGACACAAAGCCATTGATTGATTCCAGCTTACTTTCATTGAGAGGGCGTGCTGCCACTTCTAGTTCGTGGCCGTCTTTTAGAACACAAGAACATCTTCCTGCTGGGACCGGTGGGTCTGAGGATAGTTCCAGGAGATACTCTTTTGGATCTATATGGGGTATTTCTGGAGAGAGTCAAAAATGGAATAAGAGACGTATTTTTGCTCAGAAAATGGAGAGGTTTGAAATGCAGAAGAAAACACTGAAGATATATTTGCGCTTCTGGATGGAAAATGTCTTTAATCAGTTTGGCCTTGAGATTAACATGATTATGCTACTGGTGGCTAGCTTTGCAGTTTTAAATGCTATCTCAATGCTATATGTTTTATCCCTGGTCGCTTGTATATTGCTTAGTCGAGATATCATCCGAAAAATATGGCCTGTATTTGTTTTTGTATTTGCATCTGTTCTCACACTTGAGTATTTGGCAATTTGGCAGTACCTGTTACCCCACAGCCAAAATGAACTTATCAGAAGCAATATTTGCTGTCATGATTGCTGGAGAGAGTCAAGCAATTACTTTGATTTCTGCAAGAAATGTTGGATAGGTATTTCATTTTAAAACTGTATACATCTATGCTAATTTTCTTTTCATAATTATATATATATATATATATATATATATATATTATATATTATATGAAAAGTCTAGTATGAGCTGCAAGCAGGCAGCTCATACATGTTTTGGCCATTAGATAGACCTCGAGATGCGTATTTCGCATCTCGAGGTCAATCTAGTGGTGATTGATGCTACGAGCTGCCTACAGGCAGCTCATAGTAGACTAACTCTCTCTCTCTCTCTCTCTCTATATATATATATATATATATAGATTATAATAATTTGAAATTATTATGATGGAGTTCATTACCGATGGAAAATATGGATTTGGGAGAATAGAAGATAAAGTACAAATTGTGGGGAAAGAGAGGAATAAGAGGAATAGAAGCAGGTTTGGAAGGGACAAAACATTAATTTTTCAATAATCAACCAGTTAAATTATGGTCTATGGCATATATTTATAGAGTCTAGATACCTAATAACAGAAAGAACTATTAAACAAAATTCCAATACCCTAATCAACTAGGAAACTATTAAAATCTCAAGTTATTGATAAAATATTGTATATATTCGTAAATCATCTAGAACTTGTCCCGCATCACATTATCTTAGTGATCTGTCACTACTTTGCATCCTGTCATAGCTGATTGCTAGATGTTTGTTTATATTTGTCTTTAGCAAGTTAAAAGATACAACTTGGCTCCTTTTTATGTCTTCTTAATTTGTTTTGTAGGAGTTATTGTGGATGACAACCGAATGCTTATCAGCTATTACTTGGTTTTCATTTTTGCATCTTTTAAATTGAGGTCTGATCATCTTGGCAGAATCTCAGAGTCCCATTCTTACCGGCAGATGATGTCTCAGCGAAAGAATGAAGCTCTTTGGAGGCATCTTTCATTGGATACTAAAAGTCTTTGGACTGTTCTTGATTACTTGAGGCTTTACTTCTACTGCCACTTACTGGATATTGTTCTGGTCTTGATTCTGATTACTGGAACTCTGGAATATGACATCTTGCATCTTGGTTACCTTGGGTTTGCTCTTGTGTTCTTCCGTATGAGGCTAGAAATTCTCAGGAAGAGAAATAAAATCTTTAAATATCTAAGAATGTACAATTTTGCTTTGATTGTGTTGTCCCTTGCTTATCAATCTCCTTTCTTAGGAGACTTCAACACTAGGAAATGTGATAAGATGAGCTTCATTTATGAGGTTATTGGTTTCTACAAATATGATTATGGATTTCGAATTACATCTCGGTCTGCCTTGGTTGAAATCGTGATTTTCATACTTGTGTCAATACAGTCTTACATTTTTTGTTCAAGGGAGTTTGATTATGTATCACGGTATCTTGAAGCTGAGCAAATTGGTGCAATTGTGCGAGAACAAGAGAAAAAGGCTGCTTGGAAAACTGCCCAATTGCAGCACATTCGCAAGTCTGAAGAGAAAAAATGTCTCCAGTAATATGCAGGTGGAGAAAATGAAAGCTGAAATGCTCAATTTACAAAGTCAGCTTCACGACATGAATTCCAGATCTAATGCCAGCAACACTATTCCAGAGAATGAAGGTATTCGCAGGAGAAGAAAATCAATTTTGGATGGGGATAACAATCCAAATGATGGTCCAAAGAAACATGGGAAGTATGATGTTACAGACATGTCATCACATTCTGATTTTGGCAGATTTGACTCTGCAAAGGATGTGTTTGTAAACTCCCATATGAAGAAAAACCAGTGAGCCTCTTGGCGGCAGAGGCAAAAAGAACTCTAGTGATTCTTCTCTTTTCGAAATTACAGAGGCTGACAAAATTTCTACCAGTCCATCAGCAAACAGGTTCCATCAGGAGAAGTCAAAGGATCAATCGAAGGAGAACCCATTAATATCTGCTGTTCAACTGATAGGAGATGGTGTTTCTCAAGTGCAATCCCTTGGTAATCAAGCAGTTACCAACATAGTTAGTTATTTGAATATAGAACGTGAAGAATCAGATTCAAGTGACCATTCTTCTATTGATGATGGTGCATACGATGCAATAGAAAGTCAGAACTATAAAAGTTTTGAGCGTTTGGATCGGATCTCTTCCCTCCATTCAAGTAGCGATAAGATTGGCAGTGAATCTGCACGCCTTCAAATTCAGAAGATCCTTAGGTATATATGGACTCAGATGCGGTCGAATAATGATGTTGTTTGCTATTGCTGTTTTATCTTTGTGTTTTTGTGGAACTTTAGTTTTATGTCGATGGTATACCCAGCAGCTCTTTTCTTATACGCCCTTTGTGTAAATTCTGGACCAAGTCCCCTCTTTTGGATTATCATGCTCATATATACAGAGATTAATATCTTGCTTCAATACCTGTATCAAATTATAATCCAGCACTGTGAATTGTCTTTGCACTGGTTTCTACTTCCAGAGTTTGGCTTTCCTGTGCATAAAATCACATCTTCCTTTGTCATCAGTACTTTGCCTCTCTTTCTGGTGTATGTCTCAACACTTTTACAGAGTTCAATAACTGCTAAAGATGGAGAATGGGAAAGTCTTTCTGAACTTAAACTTTTTAGGAGGAACAACCAGCATCAGGATGAGGATCTCAACTCCAGCTGGTTACGTAGACTGGGTATGCAGATACTTTCACCTCTCAAAGGATCAATTCAGAGTTTCAATAGGTACTGGAATGCTTTGATTCGGGGATCAGAAGCTCCACCTTATTTTGTGCAACTTTCAATGGAAGTTAAGGAATGGCCGGAGGATGGAATACAACCTGAGAGGGTGGAATCTGGAATAAATAAATTACTTTCTGCCATTCATGATTTGAAATGTAGGGAGAATATCTTAGGTTCATGTCGTTCAACTAGTCGAGTTCGTGTTCAAAGTATAGAAAGGAGTCAGGAAAATCCAAACTTGGTCTTGGCAGTTTTTGAAGTTATTCATGCTTCCCCTGTCAATGGTTGCCCTACAACAGAGTGGCACAAATCATTAACTCCAGCTTCTGATGTGTCTAACGAGATTATTAAGGGTAGGAATATGGGTATTGTTGAGGAGATAGGATTTCCTTACCCTATTGTATCTGTCATTGGAGGCGGCAGAAGAGAACTTGACCTCTATGCTTATATATTTGGGGCAGACCTTACAGTTTTCTTTTTGGTTGCCATATTTTATCAGGCTATCATAAAGAATAAGAGCCAATTTCTTGAGGTCTACCAGCTGGAGGATCAATTCCCAAAGGAATTTGTCTTTATTTTAATGGTAGCTTACCTTCTTGTCAATGTCTGTTCAATTTATTTGTTTGAGGAAATATTGGTTTGATTTATTATCTACTTGGCAGGTCATCTTTTTTCTAATTGTGCTGGATCGTGTCATCTACCTGTGTTCGTTTGCCCTGGGAAAAGTTATATTTTATCTTTTCAATCTGGTGCTGTTCACATATGCAGTCATGGAGTATGCTTGGTGTGTGGAACCTTCCCATCAACCGGCTGGGGGTTTTGCTCTCCGTGCCATATATCTCACAAAGGCTATTTCACTTGCTCTACAGGCTTTACAGATTCGTTATGGTATTCCCCATAAGAGTACCTTGTACAGGCAATTTTTGACAAGCAGAGCCTCTCAGATTAACTATTTGTGCTTTCGGCTTTATCGCGCTCTCCCATTTCTTTACGAGCTGCGATGTGTCCTTGATTGGTCATGTACTACAACCTCCTTGACAATGTATGATTGGCTAAAAGTAAGTCACGTGCATGTCTCCTGCAAAAAAAAACTACTCTACTCTCTTTTCTCTAGACGTAGTTCACTTGTAGACTTTGAACAATAGATTAAGATTGTCAATACACAAGACAACTTCCAGTGTTATTGTTTTTTAATCAACTTTGACGACAACAGCTTTCTGCCATTTGTTTTGTTGATTCTGTTGTTTGATATTGAATTTAGAATTTTCCATCAGTGTTTAGTTTTAAGTTGTTTCTTTTATCTGTCATATATATTTTGCCAGTTGGAAGACATTCATGCCAGCTTGTATCTCGTCAAATGCGATGCCGATTTGAACAGAGCAACACACAAGCAGGGAGAAAAGCAGACAAGAATGACAAAATTTTGTAGTGGAATTTGTTTGTTTTTTGTATTAATATGCGTCATTTGGGCGCCTATGCTGGTAAGTCATTTCTCTTATTTCTGGTTGACTAAAGTGGGATTATTGTTCTCATCTATAAGCGTTCTTTTTTCTTCCAGATGTACAGCAGCGGTAATCCCACAAACATAGCAAACCCCATTAGAGATGTCAATGTGCAGATTCACATCGAAAGTTTAGAGGGAAAACTGACTCTATATCAAACTACTCTCTGTCAGAAAACTCCATGGGAAGAGCTGCATGAATCTCAAAATCTTGATCCAAAGGGTTATCTTGAAGCATACAATGTGAAGGACATCCAACTTATATGCTGCCAATCTGATGCAACCGCTGCTTGGCTTGTCCCTCGTGTAGCCCAGGCTAGATTCATACAATCATTTGTTCTGGACAAGCACCGAAAGTTCATTTTTACCTGGATCTTCATGAGGGATAGGCCAAAAGGCAAAGAAGAAGTGAAATATGAACCATTTGTTGAATATCCACACCCTTGGGAAGTTGAACTAGTACTTAATGGAACTGGTGATAGTTTTCGGGTGGATGACATTTATCCAAGGTATTTTCGGGTAACTGGCTCAGGTGAAATTCGTCTGCTGGAGCAAGAGGTACAAATGTTAATCTACCAAAATTCTGCTTGACGTAAATACTATAATCCCATTGATTTTTTTCCCTTGGAACGTTGGATATGTTCTTAATCCCATTGATTGACTCTCTCTCAAGTGTTAAAAGTTTAGTGGAAGACAACTGCTACAAGTCCAATAATATTCTAACTGAAGTAGAATTTGATTTGTCATTGTGATGTGCTAAAGTCAGATGCTTTTCATATTATGGAAAAAGAAGTTCTAAGTTTTTCATGAACTTATAACTATCATGGATTCGCCTTTAGATGTATGCCCTTTATTTCCTGCAATCTAAGACCTGTGGCACAAATTTGTCACAACTTTTTGAATAAGTTATTTGGACATATGACCCTTATTCACGTGGTTGGCCTAAAGTAGTTAATGCTATTTTTTATGGATTTGAGTTTCTCCTCTGTTGAATGCATTCATATTTTAGGATATATTTTCTGTGAGGATACATGAATAGGAAACTACTTTAGTCAATCTTCTACAAGTTGCATATATTGTCCGAGGATTTAAGGTTGCAAAATACGATGACATTATAATCAATGTGCAGGTAAACCATGTAAGTGGGGATCTTCAGCTAAACCACGGAAGTCCTCAATGGTGGTCCTTCTTTGACATCAATGGTGGTCCTGGTTGTGATGGCCTTGCAGGGCCCATGGCTGTCGTTGTATCTGAAGAGACACCGCGTATGTTTCTCCATGTTACTGTCAATATTTTTTGTTAAATATTGTTTCTCTAACTGCATGTATAATTGATGAGGTTGGATTTGCATTTTATCTTTATGTATTAAATTGGTTCTTTTCAGAGGGCATACTTGGTGAAACGCTTAGCAAGTTCAGTATATGGAGTTTGTACCTCACCTTTGTGCTGGCTGTTGGTCGTTTCATCCGACTACAGTGCTCTGACCTTAGGATGAGAATACCCTATGAGAATCTACCATCTTGTGACAGGTACTGTGCACTTAACTAATGCTATGCACGTTGTTTCCAACACTTTTTGCTTATGGCTATCAAAAAACATTATTTTTCTTCGTTTAGGCTAATTGCTATATGTGAGGATATTTATGCTGCAAGAGCTGAGGGAGAGTTAGAAGTTGAAGAAGTGCTTTACTGGACCCTTGTGAAGATTTACAGGTCACCCCATATGCTACTTGAGTACACCAAACCCGATTAGATCCTGACGGATACATGGTTAATGTTATACATGTGCTTGTTCTTGGATACTCAAAAATATTACCAGGCAATTGTCTCTTACCATTGCATGATAAAAGCTTAGTCTGGTGAGTTGATGGCTGAGGCCATGAGACAAATAACCATTCTTGAGGTAGCAACGTCACCTTTAATGAAGGTATAAAATAGTAACGTATATGTATACGAATGAAACTTTTGTCATCTTTAACTGGCACATAGGGGATTACATGTAAATGGAAGTATTGTACAGTTTGGCAGCTTTTTTGTCCAGAGTCATCCTGACAAGTTAAATTTAGTTCAAATGAAAGCTTAATTATTTGGAAGAGGAGATACACAGCAAATGGATGTATGAGTTATAGAAAATAACTTGCTGTCCAAATTATTGCCTAACTTTAAGCTTGTTGGAGGTGAGTTCTAGGATTTCTCTTAACTTGTCAACCGACTTCGGCAGTAAATAAATGAGAAATTGTGTCTCCAGCCTCAGTCATTAAACTTGTACTCAAATTCTCAAGAGTGCAGCACTCATCCTTCCGAGTTAAGGTATGTCTCAATTTTATTCTTATTCTTATTTTACTTGTTTTAAGCATGTAGAGTGTTTGTCATGCTTTGCGTTGGAATAGCGTTGCTTGTTCAGTTTTTGAGATGTGCAAATGTGTTGCTGCTGCAAGATCCAGTAGATCACCTATTTCTATTCTTACAAGAGCAGAGCAGGATAGTGCATGGTAGGCTTAGTCTATAACATGTCTTCATCATAATTGAATCATTATTATCATCTAGGCAGCTCGCCATGCATAACTTATATTGTAGAAAAACTTTAATTTTGTAGATATGTGTTAAATAATAAGATGACTATAATAATTTAATATATTAAATGTAGATTCCGATCAACTATGACTTTAAAAATAAATCCTAAGTAAATAAGAAGATATATTATAATAATTTAATTTATTTTTCTAAAAAAAATTATTATATTTTGATCTCTTACTTTTGATTTGAGGCCAAGAGGGAGATATCACCTTTTTATTAATACTAGGCAAGATGTTATACTATGCACGACTTATACTAGATAAATTTAATTTTGTATAAAAATTCATTAAATAATGAGATATGCTATAGTAATTTAATATTTTAGGTACAGATTTTGATTAACTTTAAAGATGTATCTTAATTGAACGTAAGGATAAACTATAATTATTTGAATTTTTAAATAATTTTATTGTATTTTTTTTCAAGGCGATTATACTAATTTTTATCAATAAGAAGTTAAAAATATAAATTAGTTGAGTTTGAACCTTTAACCTACTGATTAATGGGAAGGTTTTTTTATTGAATTTTTTTTAAAGAAATTGAGGTAAGTCAATTCAAACCCATGGCTTTTTTTCAGTTGAGGTATATTTATTGTATTTTTTAGATTTTTGAATATTTTGATTGGTTAAATCTTCTTAATTTTAATCAAGAGACTAATATTTAATTTTTATTTTATTAATAAAAGTAGATATACGGAAGACTAGTCCTCTTGCCATCGTCACTGTTTCTCTATTCTTCTTTATTGCATCAATTTTGTAATAAAAAAATGTTTTCAACAAATCACCGTAAACGATCTTCATAATATCTATGCTATACTCCATTTATCAATAATGCTAGTTCATAAAGCATAACATGCCTTATTGTTGCCGGTTAAATTGGCACCTTAAAATTCAATTGAATATGACAATAATCACAAAATGCACCCATGCAACTGTCTATTTACCATCCAACGGCGGTGCAAACCAACTTCGTTCAATTAATTTTTAGCAACCTTTAATGTTGCAAAAATATAAAGGATGTGTTCTTTGCTGGATACATGTAAAATGAATCTCATCATCTTTGTTTTAATTTTAGTTCTAAAACTTTAAAATTTTTTAATTTCAAAACTTCATTTTACAAATTCTTGGTAGTGTTGTTTTGTGTCTATTTATTGCCAAAATATAAAGTGGTGACATAATATATTAAAAAAAAGGTATTTGGCAAAATGTTGTAAAATATATCGTGGAGGCTGCATTTGGAAAGCTGCACAAAAAAGCTGTAAAAAAACCGGTCGAGCTTTACTAATTTTTTTTTAATGTTCATCCCTTTCTCTCACCTGCCAAAGATAATCATTTTTTATAATTGTAATAAAACAAGAATTGTGACAAAATTATTTATAGATTTTATAAAATTTTCCCTGTTACAGCTTATGTCCGACAGCGATGTTTTTGTCCGTCCAGGTCGGATGGTTGAGGAGTGCATTCAATGTTTAAGTAATAATTTATGTTTTCCTTTTGACACTTCTATTTCCCATCTTCTACTTTTTGTCAGTTTGTGAGACGACGAGTCTCTCTCCTCAGCAATACTTCTCTACTCTGTTACTCTTCACCGCGTCAACTGATCTTTCTTTTAATAACCATTTTTTACTCTGGTCGTAAGATTACAATGAACATATTTTTTCTGATCGTTTACGGAAGAAGGTTGCCTCCGATTGATGAATATTATCAGACGAGTGATTATAGAACACAGTTGGTCGGTCAAATTGAGCGAGTGTAGGCCAAGCCTTGGGTGGGGTAGATGGGGAAACGAGGAGTGGGGCATCATCTGGGCAGTTGGACAGAGGCGGTGCAGGAGTGGTCGATGGAGGGAGCAATGTTGGTAATGCCTAATCGGGTGTCGGAGGGAGATGACAATGGAGAGGCTGAGGGGGAGGCCGGACTTGGAGGAGTTGAGGATGTCGAAGAAGCCGATAGGATGAGGAAAACGTGATGCGGGGAGATGAGAACGAGGATATGGGTATAATGTATTTTTTCGTCCACCCTTGATTGCTTTTTCATCTGATTGCTATAACAAAGGAAATGGTATCCAAGCTGTAACCGGGAACCTTTGAAGTATTAACCCTGCATCAAATTTAGCAAGCATGCAGAGCATCGTCCATATCATAGGTGTCAATTCCAACATGATTGGGCAAAAACATGTGATTAGTTTATTATTTTCTCTCTCTCTCTCTCTCTCTTAGTTTATAAAATAAAAACTGCAATACATGTGTGGATCTGGTCCTCCTCTTCGTCAACCTCTCGGCAATGATGAAGGCCGCTCCAGCACAAGCTAGGATACCCTAAATTGGCTTCTTCATCTGATGAAACACAGTGTCAACAAAGCAATATGCTGCATGGTCCATTTAGAAGGCAAGCGTGCTTCTAATATGTTTACGATAATTGCGTCCCTTCCCAATATTTGCTCGTTTTCATGCCTCGTTTCTTTTGCAGTTAAGCCCAACTATTCTCTTTTCTTAACGAAGACAATGACAAAATTTTAAAGTAAAAATAATAACGATGTTGTGCGCAAGAAAATGATAAAATTTTGATGGTGAGATTCCTTTTTAATTGAATGCGTAGCGTCTGAGTGAGTGGTTTCAACTTCACTTCAAGTTTCGACTTTGAATGAGATTGTTCAAGATGCTAGGCATTGGGCATCCCGTTGTTATTCAAAAGATTTAATATTTTTCATTCAAAACATCTAGGGCTCACAATAAAAAATTGTGCATACAGAAAATGCTTTTTAAGTTGAGACTAATTTTAGCCGCCTTTCAATTCTTTTTGTGATACATGACCTTTTTTTGTAAGAATGTGATATCTGGCTTAACACTTCATGACCCAAGAAAAATGAGTTGAAAGGACATTTCTTCTCTTCACCAATGTCCACATCCTTAATATACTTGCTTTGGGGGGAAAAAATCATCTTTAACCTTCACCCAACATAAAAAGATCAATGTTGATCTCATGAAGAAGTGGTAACCCTTGCTTTGCTCACAAACACTTCATTTTCATACATAATGGCAAAAAGAAGAGAGAGTCCCAACTTTGTGCATGGTTTTGTCTACAGGTGTACATGGTCCCTGTGGGAGTTCATTGTCTGCTGTCCAACCTTCTATATAGAAGGACAAGAATGGTCTATTTTTGGTCCCCTCTCCAACTCCACGGCATTGATATCCATAAATCTGTGTTAGATAGGTGGCCAAACAACAGAGGGTATTAAATTCTTCGTGACCCAGAAAAATGATAATTGTTCTTATTGTCATTTTTGGTTGAGATGGCTCAAATTCTGTTCCAACTTTATTTGATTGAAGATATTGCATATCGAGAACAAGCATTTGTTCCTATTCCTGAAACCTGTTACATTCGACTGCATTACGAGCGCATGATATATCTTCATGTTAGCTTTTATCTCCTCAAAGGGGTGAGAATTTTTGCCATGATATATACAAACTTTATTCTCCACTGGTAAAAGGCAAAAGCGGCTACTTCAACTCATTCAACACTCCAAAGTTAAGCAGTCTGAGCTATATTAATTTATTTCATGAACCCTTCATTTTTATGATTTCCTTTTCTCGAACCAGTTCATCGCTAAAGACCCAATTTCATATTTGTTATATCAATAAAGGAATCAAAGAGTGGAGGGCATGGGAGAGGAGAGAACACATGTTTTCTGAGATGCTTAGGTCAATACAGAAATGCTATTAAACATGAAAAATCACTTGTTTAGGCTGTTCAATGCAGATGGACAACCAATCCAGGTGATCATCATGTAGTCTTAGACAATGGTCTTACGCGTTTAGTTAACTAATCTACAAACCAAAATGGACAATGATCTTAGTATTAGTCTAATTGATCTACTCACATATTTCTAATTGACCTGCCAGCCTACAGCCAACACAACTTAGAAAATTTTTTAGGTGAGCTGCGCAAAAGATAGGTGTAACATCACTGAAATTAGTTTCACGAGAAGTGTGTTTATATATTTTTAACTTCGTTTAACCATTTTTAAACAAATATTGCACTTCATTAAGCCTGTTCTATGCAAGAGGTGTGAAAATATTTGCATGGCTAATCTTTACTATTTTGAAATATTTATATTTATTACAAGACTTCAAAATTAGTCTATCCGGGATATTAATAGGAATGGATGAAAGAACTTTAATTTTTTGTCAAAATTTTGAGAGAATGAATTAAGCCAATCATTTTCCACTGAAATCGAGATGTTAAACCTAACATAGGCCTGTATTATATGGTGGATTAGATTAAAAAATGTGGATTAGGACCTGCACAAGACAAAAAAATTCTAATGATGGAATTTCCTATATCGTGCGTGGGTAGATAATAAGACCTTCAGAATTAGTCCCTGCCAATCAAATTCTAATAATTGTGATAAAATTTGGCAATATCAATAAGGATGAATTGTAGATCATTAACCTTCGTTAACTATTTTTTATGGGAAAATTTGGGCTCGTTAATTTGTACATGGCTTGATGGATGATAGCATTCCTATCTAATGAAGCCAACACTAATGTTTATATATACTTACAAGGACAATGACAATTCCCAAATATTTACGGCATCCAGATACAACTCATGCAACCTGTGGAGTATCCTGGCTCCGTTTTGTGGCAGAAAGATCATTCTGGTCTAAAACTTTCTTATGCAATGGTAGATTGTCCAAGTTTCTGTAAGGGCCTGTTACTCGTCTGAGACATGATCATGCAACCTTCTAAACTAATGCCAACTTTCAATAACAAGCTGCTGGATTGCCTATCTTGGGTAAGCCTCGATTTGGCCTCTCAATTATTTATTCATAATTATAAAGAAAGATGAGCTATATACTTGAAGAAATGTACATCAAATTAAAGGCAACCAAAAAATAACACCATTTCCCCACCAAAGTGAAGACGAAATGCACTATATGAAACTATCTAAACTTTTTTTTTTTTCAAAGTATTTCCTGCTCTCATTTTTTTAACTTGAAGAATCAAATGTATGCGAAACAATGAGCAGTAGAATTGTCATCTTGTAGCCAAAGGGAGGGGGTAACACTGATAAGCCAACCTGGATTTCCAACTTCCATACCCCACCCCCTATCTATTTTAATCTTCTCCTTCCTATTTCCACATGCAAATTCCAGAGAAAAGAATCCCACGTGCAAAAAGTTTGTATTAGTTGTTGCAATTTGTCTCGCTCTTTAAGCCATGTAATTGCACCCCACCCATCTTTGAAATCTCGGATTAATAGAAATAATATAAAATGGAGCAGTTGGACTCTCGCCAGCTCCCTCCTCTCCCCCAACCAAAACCAAACTAATCCCATCTCCCACGTCAATCTCCTTGTCACCTTCCCATTACTAAATTCCACACTTTCTTCTTCTTCTACTTCCTCTCTTGATTAATCTCTTCTCCATGTTCCCATTGAGAAAATACAGAGACAGCTCACGGCTCCGGTGCACAGCTCCTCCCTTGTCCGCCATGTTCAGAGTCATTCGTTGCAAGCTCCGGCGGCTCTGCTCCAAGCTCCGGCGGCCTGCTCGCCGGAAAAGCAAGCCGACCATCGTTGTGCGACGATTCGGGCAGTCGGCGAACAGTTTTTCCAATCGAAGTGGAGGAGGAAGAGATGATGGGGAGAAGAGTTGTAGGCCAATTCGCGTGGCCACCTTCAACGCAGCCACGTTCTCCATGGCGCAGGCGGTGCCCAAGGACTCAAAGTCCAGAAATTCTGACTACCCAGATCATGAGGTGGAGCTTGATGTGAGAGGGAAGGTCAGGAACGATCGGCTCAAGGGGATACTCAAGCAGGCAGCACAGAGCTCGGAAGCCATACCGAAGCAGACGAAGCTTGAGAAGTCGAAGATGAGGGTGTCCATCAATCTTCCAGACAATGAGATATCACTTGAGAGGAGCCAAAGAGAGAAGGCCCAGCTCCAAACCAGTGCAAGCTTCCCAATGAGAAAGAGCATTAGGAGGGAGGAGGAGGTGGTGAGAAGTGAGAGAAGTGTGTTGGAAGTGTTGAAGGAGGTGGATGCAGATGTGATTGGTCTGCAAGATGTGAAGGCAGACGAAGCAAATGGGATGAAGCCACTGTCTGATCTTGCAGATGCTCTGGGCATGAAGTATGTGTTTGCAGAGAGCTGGGCACCAGAGTATGGGAATGCTGTGCTCTCCAAATGGCCTATCAAGAGGTGGAAGGTTCAGAAGATCTTTGATGACTCTGATTTTAGGTGTGTCCTCCTCCTCTTCTTTGAAGCTTCTCATGATAGTTGGTTTTCCCTGTTACTGTGTCTCTGTATGTACTTCTCTGTTTTTTAGGTCCATTTTTCCACGCAGTATAAAACAAAAAATTCCATTTTTCTTCGTAGTATAAAACAAAACTACACAGGAAAACTTAGAATTGATTCATTTGATTTAACCATATATATAAAAAGGTCATCCGATTATAACGATGATTTAAATCTTTTTTTTTTAAAAAACTTAAACCATTTTCCCCTCAATAACTCCAATGGCAGCAGTGTGGCCACACCGGCCAAATCTAACTATAGGCAGCCCCCTCGACTAAATTTGGTTAGGGGACTGTTCCGACAGCCGTTGGTTGGACCTAGTTAATAGTGTCTAAAGCTAGCCGCGTCTTAAAAAAAAAGATTTTATGTGGCGCCGGCCAGGGCTGGCCAATGCAGGATGAACTTGGCCATGCCCCAGCTACGGCCAAATATCGCTAGCGGCTAAATTTGATTGCGCCTTCAAAAAAATTTTTTAGGTGCACTAAGATCTAATCGCACCTTAAAGGTGGGCCGGCTATGGTTACAAATAAAATAGGGGGTGGAGGGGTGTTTTGTTTTATTTTTTTCATCAAATTTGAGCGGTCTTAATGGTCAGACTACTGCGATTATAGTTAGGCGCAGGATCATGCTCCTACTATGGGTTAAGAAAACTTTTTTGGGTGTGTGTTTATATATATATATATATCTTTTCTCTCTCTCCCTCTCCATGATTTAACTTATCGGAAAAAAGTGATGTTGAGTTGTTCAATTGATTTATGAAACATATTTAATAATAGTAGAAGTTTATTAACGACACTGATGTCTAATTCAGACTTATTTAAATGATAGCATTAAAAAAACAATCTTAAAAAAATCCGCCACTTGTATTTTATTAAATTTTGTACAATGTATGTTTCTTTGAGAGGGGCGGTCGAGATTGCGGTCCTGCAATTTTTCTTCTTTTTCACTTTTTAAAATCATTTTATTTATAATTATTTCCCTAGGTCGCCCTTTCAAGTTTTATTCACCAAAAATAAATTAAATATTGAATGATTTCGATTATTTTGTGCTATGGACGTGCTTTTTGAGCTATTTTATTTGCGTATACCCTTTTTTGAGTGCTTGCTTTCATGAAAAATACATAAAAATTAAAATTTGACAATATCAATGTTATTAAATGTATATAAAAAAACCCTTGACTAATAACACTGGATAAAAAATAAATAATAATTAAAATTTAATAATATAAACCTTGACTAAAAAAAAATGTTGTTGTGAAGGACAGGAATGTGTTGAAGGTTACAGTGGATGTGGCTAAGGCAGGAGAAGTGAACTTCTACTGTACCCAGCTAGACCATCTTGATGAGAGCTGGAGGATGAAACAGATACATGCCATCCTCCAACCAGCTGATGAGGGGCCTCACATTCTTGCTGGTGGACTTAATGCCCTTGATGAAACTGACTATTCCCAAGAAAGATGGCAGGACATTGTCAAAGTAAATTTCACTTCCCTTTGCTTTCTTACTTTTATTTTTTACCTTGCTATTTGGTAAAAAATGAAGTAGCTATTCATTTCTATCTTGGCTTGGTAATTGGTAGATAGATCAGTAAAAAACATTCCAAGAGCTTAAACTAAAAAACAAGGTTGCTTCTTTCATGGTTTTGGGATATGGGATTTTGACATAAATCCGATTAGTACTGGTTAGCGTGGATATTCTTACATCAGTTCAAGTAATTATAAGTCATTAGATTACAAGGACAGTTAGATAATAAGGCAACTTTGTTTTTCAAAAAAATAATGACCATGCGATCTCTTTATTTTATTGGTTTTCGTAGTTAGTTAGGTCGGGTCATAAAAATATAGCATATGAGAAATTTAGATCGGATCAAGTCAAATTCTTATGGGTTTGGATTAAGCTTAATCAATGAGATAACATGACCGAGTTTGTCATATCATCCGACTTTAAACAATGATACGACGTAACCAAGTTCTGTCACGCTATCAAAATCTAATAGTTAATTAACCGAGTTAGAGGCTAAGGGGCATAAGTGATCATTTTTCAAAAAACATGATGTAAGTAATACTCTTGGCTAGGAGTTATAAGTTATTTTTACCTAATATATTATCTTAGTCCAGACGGGATATGATTTGACCTTATGATCTGTTTAAGTTATCTCCTCCTTATGCAAGTAAATTTTTACAATCTCACCAAATGAACAAGGTCAATGATATTTCTTAGATAAATTATTTAAAAAAGTCCTACGAATTTTAATCATTGAAATTATTAAATATCATTAGCTTGTCAACAACTATGAAACAAATAATGACAAGGTTGATAGAGACAATTACAAATGCTAAATTTATATAGAGCACAACACAAAGAATATATCTCAAGTAGTTCTAACAACAAAACCATTTTTTTCCCAGTACTACGAGGAAATAGGAAAGCCCACACCCAAGGTAGAGGTGATGAAGTTCTTAAAAGAGAAGAACTACTCAGACTCCAAAGACTTTGCAGGGGAATGTGAATCGGTTGTCATCATAGCCAAAGGGCAAGGTATTCATCAACCTTCAACTTGAAACATACTTGTTACATATATATATATATAAATATATAATGATCATTTTTTTGTCAATATCATGATCTATGAGAAAATTTATTATAAGCTAAACCTTATATAATTGATACGACCTACACCTTTAATTTGAATTTTTTTGTGGGTCCCCCATAATATGGTTTATATATATATATATATATATATATATATATATAAAGTATAATACATAAATAAGTTGGTAATAAACTTTTATCTTTTTTAGACATTGATATGACCTACTTCTATATTTTTAAAAATATATTAGTTTACAATCATTTTAAAATTATTTTTTATTATGATAACTTTGATGATTAAGTTGAAGGGGTTAAAAATATTAGATTAATTTGATAAATTTATCAATAACTTAATCATTTATTTTTACATATATTTATGTAGATTTTAAATAGTGAGACCCACTAAATTTTTACAAATAGAAGAAATTGTATCTTATATAAGCTATATAAGTTAGATGAGCTATAGTTTATGTATATATATTAACCTTGTGGTATATATTTATATAGGAGAAAAATTAAGGTAAACTACATTTCGTATAATTTATATGAACTATAAATTTAATTTGAATATTTATTAGTGGGTCTAACAAAATATTACTTATATATATTAAAAGTAAAATATATAAGTATAAGGTTGACGAAATTTAATCTTTTTTAACATCATTTTGATTTACTTTTACATTTTTAAAAGATGCATTAGTTAATAAATATTTCAAAATTAATTTTTATTACAATTACTTTCATAATTAAAATTCAAATGTTAAAAGTATTAGATTGATTTGAAATTTTATAATTACCCTTATTAGTTATTTTTATATTTATATATGTATAATTACCCTAAATTGCTCTAAATAAAAAGTGTAACTCATATAAGATAGATAAGTTGTAACTCATGTACACAAGGGCTCTTTGTAAATATATATTTGATCGTAGATGTGCAAGGGACATGCAAGTATGGAACAAGGGTGGACTACATCCTATCATCCCCAGACTCGCCTTATAAGTTTGTGCCAGGATCATATTCGGTGATCTCCTCCAAAGGGACGTCGGATCATCACGTCGTGAGGGTGAGTTTTACGGTGGCCAAGGTGGAGGAGGCGGCGGTCACCGCAACTACGGCAGCGGCTGCTACACCGGCACGGCAGCAGCAACGTGGGAGGCGCGTTGTGAGGATGAAAGGTTCATTTTCAAGAGGCATATGGAAAGCTAACTCTTAGCACAATCAGTCTACAGTACTTGTATCTTCCTCAACCGTAGAAATTGATTCAAATATTTCTTCCTGTGCATCAATCCTCTTCATGGTTGTTCAAAAATGTTGATAGCAAAGATTGAGATTATAATACTAAGAGTGATACTGTCAAAAGTTCGTTCAAACAAATTGAAAAACAAAACTAAGTGGGAAATATGTACATTGTTATTGGTGCAGTTGTAATTCATTTGTGAGTTATGTACGAAGATGTTTCATATTATTGATCAATATACACTATACCCATTTGCTCCAACATTTTTCATTCTAGCTAGCTAGCGTATTTATATCATTAAACAACATCCACATATCATCTTTTTTTTAATCTTTTTACACACTCCTATCATCTTTTTCAAGGCAAAAAAAGTCCATATTTTCCAACTCATATAATTAGCTCATTCCACTACAAAAAACAAAACTCTTTAAAAAAATGTCATTTATCGCCTTTCGTGCCAATTTTTAGAGCTGAAAAAAATTCTACATTTCTTTTTTTAATTAAAGATTTTTTAAGTAAGTATTTATTTTCAGACTTTTCCACGCAAAAAAAGTAGAAACTTCTCTCCAGTTTTATACTTTTTTCCACTCCACTTATCAATATTTTTAATTTAGAAAAGTTAAAAAATTAATATACACTGACCTATAAATATCCCTAAATATAATTTTTTTTAAAAATTTTCTCTTCGGCAAAAATTAACATGGAAAAGATGTGAATAAGTAAGTCGTAAAAAAAACCCCCCAAGAAGCAATATCAAAAGATGTATGAGCCTCAAGGACCCATGCCACTGGCAAGTGGGGGCCCATGCCAATTTGTAGCCGCCTACTTGGGCAGTGACCAAGGCGTCTCGGCCCATGGCGTTTTCAAACATTATTCGGTGGAGAGAGGCTTTCTAACATCTTCGAAGAACTTAAAATTCTACAATTATTAGAGAAGGCCCCAACACTTAGAATTGTTTAATAATTGTATCCCCAACAAATAATCAAGGAATAATAATTAACAGAAAAAATTAACTTGGCTGAACCATCTCCACCTAGAGGTAAGTTAATTCAACTAACAATATTAAACTTTGAGATCCAATTAATTAAAGTAGAATAAATAGACTAAGTAATTTGTTGCAAAGTATTGATCATATAAAAAGAACCAACAATATCGTTTTATATGCGCTAGATGCTAATATGGCAGATGATGCACTTGAAAATTCTACGGCTGTGATTGATAATTGGCTTTACAAATCTATGACTAAAATTGTATTTTACACTAACTTGGTGCAAAGTGGTACATATACATAGCAGATACTGTTTTAATTGTATTTTTGAGATCAATAGAAATTTTGTATCAGACTTCTAATTACGGTGATTAGCTTTACAAATCAATGACTAAAATTGTATCTTATAATAGCTTAGTTGTTACAAGCAGTATAAACGCCCGATGCTGTTGTAATTATATGTTTTATGTTTTTGAAATAAATAGAAATCTTTTATGTACCAAACTTCTTTGATGCAGTACACCATGCATAGTAACATGCAACCATTGCATTTTTTTCTAATGGCATCACATGCAATCTCTGCACTCGATAGTGAGAAATTATTAATCTTGAATCCACGTATAGGAAATGTTCCCAAAGAGGCAGAAATGACCCAAGAATTAATAATATGCCAATTAAAATGTGCTTAACCACCTTACGATTGTAGAAGTGAAGATTATTCACAGGAGTCCCTCGTAGTGTCAATAAACCTCAGTTATGCCTAAGTGGAAAAAAAATGATATATGTATATTTGATCACTTGCTAAATGTTTAGCCATTTACAAGTGCAGAATGATACTAATGTATGTTCTCTTACATTTAAAATGGATATGAATTATGACCTTGACAATTATTAAGAGTTAAGCTGCTGCATAATAATAGTTAACTAATTATTTTGGATAAGGTCAAAATCTTCAGACTCCAACCACTGTACATGATCAAATTTATCACACAAATGCGCAGAATTATATCTATATATGCCCACAATCTATGTAGGTGAGTTTTGACGCCTTCATGGCGGGTAGCCTATTCCATTCCGCTTGTTAGGGTAAACCATGGAGACGAAGCTGGCCATGGCTCCCACGCCGGTGGGCATAGACTTGAGCACCGGTCACTTCTCCCTCCGAAGAGAAGGATAGTAGCACCTCTCCATGTTATGGTCCATCACCACCACCACCACAAACACTACCGTAGCCAACGACGCATGCACAAAATCCCCCACCCTTAACCTATACCCGGACAGATCCTCCGGCTGCTCCGACTCCGGCAAGAAAACCCACAAACCGTTCGCCGTTGCGAGGCCGTAGTGACGCCGGCCCTCGGCGCCGGTGTAGCTGTCGGTGAAACAGGAGAGGCAGCAGGCGAAGGCGCAAAGGAAGAGTAATACGGCGGTGAGGTGCTTGTTGAGACGAGTAAAGTGGCCGTAGTTGGTGAGGAGGGGCGCCAGGAACTTGTAAACGAAGACTGTTCCCGTGGGGGTAGCATTCAAAATCAAATTACGAATAAGACTTGTGAGTAACATGTTAGGAAGATGGATAAGAACTTGTTAATTGAGGGTTATTAGATAAAAAGATCATCGAGGTAGCTAATGTAGATTATTGGAGAAAAAAACATGGGTACGTTTTTGTGATCAAATGATATTTTTGGTGGTAAATATTATTCCAATGTGTGTCTAAATATGCGTATTTTTTCTAATGTTGATGAGCAATTTCGACCATGTCAATAGCCGGTGACCCTCGCCCATTGCTTCTTTTGTACGCAGGGGTGGGCATTGACGATATTTTTACATCTACCAATAAAAATAATATATTAATGATATTAGTAATATAAAACCCAATTTCGGCTTAAGATCTTGCCTGATTTTAGTTTTATTTAGCTTGGGCTAATCTCGATTCGGTTCGAGTGAGTTTGAGCTAAATAAATTTTTAGACCATGAGTATGAGCCTAAATTGTCATTTGAACATGTTACAGTGAATGAGTATACCTGACATGTGTATGATAGTTTCAGTTGTGATATAACATAAGATGAGTTATTAGCGTATATGTGATGTATATAGATGATTTATATGAGTTAACAAGGGTTTTGGACCTAGATTTAGGGAGTTACATCATTTAGTATCTGTTTGAGAATTTTATGGTATCTCGTTTACATGCATCATAGGATTTTAGATCATAGAGTCATTTTTAGAACTCCGGTTAGTTTCGACTTTGGATGGTCTCAATCTAAGCTTTCTGTCTATATGTATATTGCATATACCCATAAGTGCGCCCCACTAGGCCATGAGTTGTCAAATGTCCTAATCGTACTACATGGCAAGATCTGAGCCATCCACGTCAGCCATAGCTTTACCATGCTATTTATCATAGATTTCCTATGATTTCATAGTTACACCCCTAGTGCCACCGCCACTTCAACTCGCCGCTGGCGGAGTCTTCGCTTCGCCTTAGGCCACATGACTAGCACCCCTATAGCTGCCTTGCAGCCGGCTTTCCACTCGTCCCACTCACGACTATCGGTGCCACCGCAATTGCCACCGGTAAGGGAATTTTTCAACTTGATTTCCTCCATCGTAACTGCCACCTTTTGAGCCATTTTTAGGCGCCAACGATCCACCTCCGACCGATCCAACTACCCATGTAGCTTCATATTGCTAAGATCTCCATTTTGAGACAGCCAACAATGACCACCATAGCTGCGATTGCCGCCGGTGATGTCACCGCACCCGGCGGTGATATTGCCCTCTTTCTGGCCAGATTCTGCCGATCACCACTACCATAATGTTCCTCATCACATGGGCTGTCAATCTCGACTAACGGCGACCCCAGCAGTGTGCGCCTTCGGCATTTTCTGACGAGGGACACCGCTTGTAAAACCCGTGACTCGAGCCAGAGTTTTACGGGAGTGAACCAGTCGGTTCAACCGTCAGTTCGAATCGAGTCAGCTTCATGGACCGCGAGCTGAGTTGAGGCCAGCTGTGAGTTATGAGCGATGAGGGTCATGTATGCTCAAATGTACGATGATAACGCCTAAAAGATGATGAAAAATGGGTTATCAAGTATATGGAGGTATGCAGTATTGATTGTTATTTTTATTTGATCGTAGAATATTTTTAGGGCCGAATGACGAATTAGGACGCGATATAGGCGAGTTTGGGTGGGTTATTAGTTATAGAGCATATCATTTGGATGTTGCTGTGTTGTTTGATTTTATGGGATTTTTCCCAATTTTTTTGGATTTTTTTAGGATTTATTAGGAGATAGTTATTATTATTGACTCGAGTCGGAGTCGAGTCAAGTTTAATTTACAAAAATGCCATCGCACGCTACTTCTTCTTCCTCCCGACCATTCTCACCCAAACCCTCGCCGCCCCTCATTCTCGTTGCTGCCGCCGCCACCGCCGACGCCGTGCTGCCGCCAATCGACGCCGCCCCGCCCCGCCGTGCAGTCGCCGTGCCGCCACGACCCACCCCGGCCACCGTCTCGCCGCCACGACGCCGGAATCGCCCCACGAAACCACCTCGGCCGCTGCCACTTCGGGCCGGATTCTGCCGCCGTCCGGGCCGCTCCGCCGCCGGTGTGACCCTGACGAGCACCCCCTTGCCGCTGCCGACGTTTCCCCCATCCTCCCGACCGCCGTGGAGGCCGGCCGGAGCCCCGATCGGAGCACACCGCCGCCGCCGCCCATTTTCGACACCGTTGTCGACGGCCATCGCCGCCTCGGTTGCTCTGTTTGACACCGCCATCGGACCAAGCTCGTCGAGCTGGTGCCGATAGACCCCCTGATTGCCCCGTCCCGAATCCTTACGAGTTAAGTGGCGTTTTATCGGATCCCACTTAACTCGGGTCATCTAGCCAACAGTTTTATTTCGGATTAATAACCCTCGAGGATGAGATCCCTCGAGTTTGTTTTCGAACTTCAGATCCAGCTCACGATGCCTTCGGGCCTATTGTATAAATCCCAACCCAGGCCTATATATATATAGTTTTCGTGTTTTCGGTGAGAGATGGAATGAGGGTTACTTGCGGCCACGTCTTCAGATAGGGCGTGTGCCCGGAAGAGCGGGCTCTAGAGCTGGGGAGAACCCACTTCGTTCCCGAAGGATCCGGACAACTCCACCTTTGAGTTCCTCAAACCCGGAGAAGTGTGGAGGTTTACGGGTACTGCAATGCAGCGCATGTCTAGACTTGTGGTTCAAAGGGTACTGAAGGCGACTGCCTGAGAGTGCTCGGCCTTTGTGCTCAAGGCCAAGAGTAATATGGAAGGTGCAGAGGGCGGTAAGGAATGAAATTTGATGCGAGAAGCGATAGAGAAATGGCCAAGGTATGAGGATGAGAAAGATAGGGGGACACTGTCGACCCGACGGCCGATCGACGGCTCCCGTATGTGCCCTGATGAGAGTTCTTGAGGAAGTATATGGTTTTGATTCAACAGGAGAGTTTGCTCTCCTGTGCCAGATTGATATTAGTTATTTTCCGGGCCGGTAACACTCGTTACTGACAGTTTTTCTATATATATGTAGGTGAGGAATGCGAGCGATGAAAGCTGTCGGGACTGCGGAGGAGCAGCACGGAACCGCGCACACATGTACCTGCCGCGTGTAACGTATAATGACGGTGTGTTATTGCTACGTGAATGATAATTTTGATGTGTTTGTTTAGATAAATTGCTTGTTATGAAATGAACTGGATAAATGTGAATGAGTAGTGAGTTTGGAGTTCAGGCTCGGTTCAATTGAAACGAAAGAGATAATGATGAATGCTACGATAGATTATCATGTTTTATCGTATTTTGATAAAATAGTATATATTTTCTTTTGGTTTCTCATTTATTATTTTGTCTTGTTTTTGCTTGTACATCATATCATGCATGTAGGACCACGTTAGAACCCAATCGTTCTCATTCATGCATTTCATATTTGCATCTCCATCTTGAGACGCCGAGAGTAGATCCTGGTCGGCTTAACCGAATCTAGTAGATTAACGAACGGTTCGGTCGCCGGTGACATTTCCGGGTCGGTTCACGGGTGAACCGAAACGGGGTGTTACACTGCTGCCCCTCGATTGGCTCGTTTACCCACTGCCCGCATCATGTCCTCCTGGCCGTGTCCGAGTCTGCTAGTCCAAACCTGTATCCGTTTCCACCACTCCAAACTAGCTCAGCTGACCTAGCCCAGTAGTTTATTAACTCAGACCATGTTGACTTAGCCTAACTAGGTCTGGTTCAGCTTAGTTTCAGCATGTTTTTGACAGTTTCTCGACTGTTTTTTGTGATTCGAGAATCTTTACATTAGTTTAGATGTATATTCACATTGTTTAGCATGTTTTGATGTTATGAGTATTTTTTTTATTTATTAATTATTTTTATATATTTATTTATTCATGATTATTCATTTCTTATTATTTATATATTTGTTGACTATGATAAATGATTATGTGACTAGTTATTGCTGTTGATAATGCATTTATTCATAGATATTATTTTGTCCATGTATATCTTATTTTATTTAATTAATTCATTAATTATTAATTAGTTCTTACTCGTGTTATTATTATACGTATTTAGTCATACGTTTGCATATTTAATATTTATATTAATATTCTTCATGATTAATTAATATTATTTATTTATCTATTGACTTAATTAATTAACTATCTGTTTATTTATTTAATTATTTATATGTTTACTAACAAAAGTATCTATGATATTTACCCGTGTCTAGTTGTGTATTTGTATAGCATAATTATATTAATATTTTATTATTAAACTATTATATTCACATATTTATTATTTACCTAATTATCTATGAGTGTATTTATTTATTTATTATTATTATTATTATTATTATTATTATTATTGAAAAACCCGTGATTCGAGTCAGGGTTTTACGTTACCGAACCAGTCGGTTCGACCGTTGGTTCGAGTCGAGTCAGTTTCATGAACCGCGTGCTGAGTCGAGACCAGTCGTGATTTATGAGCGATGAGAGTCAGGTGTACCTGAATATATGATGATAACGTCGACAAGATGGTGAGAAATGAGTTATCAGAATATATGAAAGTATGCAGTATTTTTTTCTTTTTATATGTTTGATCGAAGAAATAGTTTTAGGCCGAATGACGCGTTAGGACGCGTTGGATTATATTCGGGTGGGTTATTAGTTATAGAGCATGCCATTTGGATGTTGTTGTGTTTGTTTTATTTTATGGAATTTTTCCATATTTTTCTAGATTTTTTAGAATTTATTACGAACTAGTTGTTATTTTGACTCGAGTAGGAATCGAGTCAATACTAAATTACGAGTTTGCCATTGAGAACACTTCTTCTCCCTCCCGAACCTTCTTCCACCCAAACCCTCGCCGCCACTGTGGTGCGCTGCCGCCGCCGCCGCCGACGCCGTGCTGCCGCCGATCGTCGCCGCCCCGCCCCGTCGTGCCGTCGCCGTGCCGCCACGACCCACCCCGGCCACCGTCTCGCCGCCACGACGCCGGAATCGCCCCACGAAACCACCTCGGCCGCCGCCACTTCGGGCCGGATTTCGCCGCCGTCCGGGCCGCTCCGCCGCCGCTGTGACCCCGACGACCACCCCTCGCCGTCGCCGACGTTTCCCCATCCATCCCGACCGCCGTCGAGGCCGGCCGGAGCCCCGATCGGAGCACACCGCCGCCGCCACCTTTTCGACACCGTCGTCGACGGCCATCGCCGCCTCGGCTGCTCTGTTTGACACCACCATTGGACCAAGCTCGTCGAGCTGGTGCCGATAGACCCCCTGATTGCCTCGTCCCGAATCATCGTCGGAAAACCGTCGGAATCCGCCGAAAAACCGCCGACACTTGCCGGAAAACCGCCGGAACCGCCGGAAATTGGATTTGTGGGAAATTCGCCGGATCATCCGCCGAACGCACCCGGTCCAATCTGATCGGACTTCGGACGCCGCTAGGTGCCGAATTCGAGTTTCGAGCCACGAAACGGAAACCCTAGCCGTCGCCGATTTTCGACGACGCGAGGTATAATTTATTTTAATTTAATTATTTGAAAGTATTGATTATTAGAATTGCATGCTAGGATTGGTGAATTGTGTGTTATAATAATATATATAAATGTAGATTTGATTAAGGATATAAATATGAAATTTGTTTGATTGTGTGGTGTTAAAAATAGAAGTTATGAAACTAATTAGGGTTACTAAGTAATAATCATGATCTAATGCAAACTAGCTTAAGTAGACTTGCTAGAATTGATATAGGTTGATGTGTGTTGATTGACGTGTGATTGTGTTGATTGTGTGTGCATGCTATAGGATGTGTGATTCATCATGCGGGCGTTAGTTTTTAGCTTGATTGTGTAGGTACGGTGTAGGAGCTCGCCGCCTAGGCGCGTGGACCCGTTTGGAGCTTCTACCAGGTCCGTTTAGGACTCGTTCTCTGTTTTACGCTACTCTCATTGTGTATTTGATTTATCATGTGCAGGACGAGTTAAGTGGCGTTTTATCGAATCCCACTTAACTCGGGCCATTTAGCCAACGATTTTTTCGGATTAATAACCCTCGAGGATGAGATCCCTCGAGTTTGTTTTCGAACTTCAGATCCAGCTCACGTTGCCTTCGGGCCTATTGTATAAATCCCAACCCAGACCTATATATATGTATAGTTTTCGTGTTTTTGTGAGAGACTGAATGAGGGAAATCCGACTACCGTGCTACGCGAGCGGGCACGTGTGTGTCGACAGTGGGCTCTGGAATGGTGTGCGGGCCGTTTCATTCCCGAGGGATCCGGACAACTCCACCTTTGAGTTCCTCAAACCCGGAGAAGTGTGGAGGTTCACGGGTACTGCATTGCAGCGCATGTCTAGACTTGTGGTTTCAAAGGGTACTGAAGGCGACTGCCTGAGAGTACTCGGCCTTCGTGCTCAAGGCCAGGAGTAATATGGAAGGTGCAGAGGGCGGAAAGGAACGAGATTTGACGCGAGAAGCAATAGAGAAATGGCCGAGGCATGAGAATGTGAAAGATAGGGGGACGCTGTCGACCCGAGGGCGACGGCTCCCGTATGTGCCCTGATGAGAGTTCTTGAGGAAGTATATGGTTTTCATTCAACAGGAGAGTTTGCTCTCCTGTGCCAGATTGATATTAGTTATTTTCCGGGCCGGTAACACTCGTTACTGACGGTTTTTCTATATATATGTAGGTGAGGAATGCGAGCGATGAAAGCTGTCGGGACTGCGGAGGAGCAGCACGGAACCGCGCACACATGTACCTGCCGCGTGTAATGTAATGTATAATGATGGTTGTTTAATGCTGTGTGAATGATTATTACAATGTTTTTGTCTTGATGAATTGCCGGTTAAGAAACGAACTGATAAATATGAATGAGTAGGGAGCCTTGGAGTTCAGACTCGGCTCAGGTAAAAACGAATGAGAAAATGATCGAATGTCATGGTAGACTATGATGTGTTACCGTATTTTCATAAAATAGTATATATTTTCTTTTGGTTTCTCGTTTATTATTTTGTCTTGTCTTTGCTTGCACGTCATGGCATGCATGTAGGACCCCGTTAGAACCCACGCATCCCATCCATGCATTTCATATTTGCATCTCCATCTTGAGACGCCGAGAGTAGATCCTGGTCGACTTAACCGAATCTAGTAGATTAGCGAACGGTTCGGTCGCCGGTGACATTTCCGGGTCGGTTCACGGGTGAGCCGAAACGGGGTGTTACAATTATTATATCTCGATTTACCTGGTGTATGTTTAGTTGTAGGTTTATTCAGTATTGTTTTATTTATTAGGATGTATTGATGATATGAGCACACACAACGGGAATGCATCATATAGAGTTATTGATATTTTACTTAGCATTGGGTTTTAATATCGGTTACGGAGTTCGAGCTTGTTGTAGATGTGTCAATGCGCTTAGAGCTTGAAGGGCACTCCCTCTCTGCTTGACTCATTGTGTGCAGAGTTTAATCATATTTTAGATGTAGGACGACATTGGTGGCAGTGTTTTATCGAATCCCTTCAATGTCAGGCTATTTAATTGTGTTTTCTATACATGTTTAATAAATCTACAAGGATGAGATCCCTTGTTGGTTTTTGAATTAAAACTCTAAAAATATATGATATAAGCCTATTCCCTAAACCTATTACATAAGTACGCGAATTTTTATGGATTTCACGAATAAGAGAGAGCGATATGAAGATATATATGGACCTTACTAGTACTCCTTCAAACCCTGAGGTAGTGCGGTGTATGAGGATACTGCGTAACGTAGCACATTTCTAGAATTTGTGACACTAACTTAACTATTCCTTTTGCTGTTCGAGTAACGTGACAGGTAAAATATGGAAGATGTAAGGGCGTAAACATTATATATATGAATATGAACATTATCCGTGTATTTGAGCCGACACTTGCTTAGATATGTTTGCTTACTGCCTAGTGTGAAGCAATCCTGAAGTTTCATAAATTTTCATAGGTAATGGAATACCTATTTTTTAAATTGTATTAGTTATTTTTTGGACGATTAACACTCGTTACTAATGTTTTTCATATAATATATGTAGGTTTTGTAAATCCTAGGTCGACTTTGGTAGAAGGACAGATAAATACTACACACACTTGAGCTCAATGCAATTATTTTTTCCCCCTATTTTTACTTATATTTGATGTATTTTAACACATATTTAATAATGTCTTCTATTCTCACGACACCAAGTGGGTTGTTTTAATCTATTTTATCGACCAAATCTTACTAACCAACAATTTTAAACACGACTTGACTCGATCGTAATATTTCTCATTCAGTTCTTATATGAACTAAATTCGGGGTATTACAAGTAATATTTTTAAAATTAATTACAAAAGTATCATTAAAAGTTATCAATCTTAGTTTTTAACTTTTCATGGTAATACAATATTTATTTATTCAAATATTTAAATTTTTTTAAAATTTTTATGCTAATTGACATAAAAGAAATTTTTAAAAATAAAAATATAGTGATTATATAAATCAGGTATTTGTTTTTTGCAAGAAAAAATAGTATTTATAATTAGAAAATGATTAAATAATATAATGAGAAAAAAATAAATTAATACGAAAAATTTTTTTGTCCGTGTCCAACTAGTGCCTAACTTGACCGAAAAATTTCGACCATCCGTTGTTTATCCGAAATTAAGAGGACGCATGTAGCCAATGTGACAGACCATCGAGCCACATTTAAACACGCCTTGTTCCCAGACGCCCAATGTATGCCCAGCGAATATTGGTATTTGTTTTTTGCAAGAAAAAATAGTATTTATAATTAGAAAATGATTAAATAATATATGAGAAAAAAAATTAATATCAAAATTTTTTTTGTCCATGTCCAACCGTGCCCAACTTGACTTTCGACGACAAATAACCGATTGTTTGTCCGAAATCAAGTGGAGGCATGTAGCCAATGTGACAGACCATCGAGCCACATTTAAACACGCCTTGTTCCAAGACGCCCAATGTATGCCCAGCCAACATTGGGCACACGTGTAAGCCCTAGCTAAGTGCACATATATTGGGAATATATACACTATAGAGGGCTCTTCGCACATTAAAATTATAATTAATAATTTCATTATCTAAATTATTTAAGGATGATTTTTTCACTCTCTTTATTGAGGCTTAGCCCTTTCTTCACGTCGTCAATTTTGACACTACAAATTAAAATTAAAATTAACTCTAGCCGTCTCTTAATTAAACTCAAACGAAATAATAAACTCTTAGAGACTCTTTTAACGAACAATGATAATCTTAACGCAAAGGATAAACTAGCAGTGTCATCCTCCTACTGATCAAATCATCTCCTGCCCTTAACTCGTCATCCCTGCATATACAAGATACATGAGTTAAGTTTATATGCTTTGTTAGGATAGCATTGATGAGCACATTTTCCCTTTATTTATTTTTTCTTATGTGACATGACTCAAGACAATAGAAGTATTTAAATTTTTGTAGGATAAGTAGTTTTTTTAATTAAATATTTGCATGAAGAGAGTAGAAAACTCATATAAGCTTATTTTTGGAAGAAGAATGCTTTTGTATCATATCTAAAAATAAGCTTATGTCTACTCTGGTCATGCAAACATTTAATCAAAAAAATTACTGTCTTTGTTTACTATTTTTCAAATGAGTTTCATATGTCAATTTTTTAATTTTTACTTTTTTAATATGTAATAGGCTTTTGACTATTATGATCAATGGTCATGCTTATTATGATTATATTGTATATGTTTCGCAATTGCTGCCCAATTCCGAAAATTATTTGACAAAGGTCCAGTAAGAAAACTAATGAAAGCATAGTTTCATTCTTCTGATATTTTTAATTAAATACAATGATTAAACTTGTTGGCGTATTGTTTGGTGGAGACATCCAGAAGGGGTGGACTCATCAAATCAATTAAGGGATTAACTTGACTTACTTTCGAGTTAATCAAATATTATCTCTTAATATTTATCTTATCCACTAGTTTGAGATGATGATAGAAAAACCTATAAATATTAAAAAAAAGTTATAGTGTTTCTAAGGCAGATAAATGATAGGTCGTGAAAATCAAACTTTTTCTAATGATCAAGTTTTGACTTGCAAGTGTGTTAACTCTTGTCTATCGGTGTATTCTGCTGCAAGACAAGTTTCTTTCTTATTTAGATTTTATCATATATATTTAAATTTCTAAATTTGTATCAAAGCCGCTAGAATAAGATTTTCACGCTATTTTTCGAAATCAAAGCATGATTAGATTATCTATTTATTATAAATCATGTTTATTGATTCTTTTATGATGATTTATTAATTATTTTTTATCATTATTATTATAAAATAAATATTTTTTCCAAAATTTCAATTCCCAATTTGATTTGTAATTTTTTTTAAAGATACATTCTTAAAAGATTTGTAGAAATAATTTTTTTAGATCTATGCATGTATGTATGTTATGAATATACTAATCCATTATAAAATTGACCAAACTTTTTGAATTGGATCGATTTTAGACCAATTTTTATAAGGTCTAAGTGGTTTACCGTGGTCTTTGTGATAAATATTAAACTAATTTTAAATACTTGGTATGCCCTATATATCGTTTTTGGGCAACCTTCTCAACAATTAAGAGATCCATTCGAAGAACACGGGGATTAGTTGAAATAACAAATCTCCCTATTATATTGGGTATGATTGAAATTTTTTAATTGACCGATTATGTTGGCAAACCTGATCGCGTTGGCGGTAGAAGCTGAATTTTTTTATCCCACTAAATTTTTCATGTACATTATTTTGAATTTTACGTCCTACTTTCCATTTTAATAAGAGATTGTCTAAGTGACAATCACGTGGAAATTGTCTAGGTGACAATCACATGGAAATTGTTAATGATTAGGACCAATTTTGTAGCAATCTCTCAAATATTTAATTTTTGCTTATGTAACTTAAATTAAATGTTAGGCTTTCATTAGCTTTTTTCCCCAAAGTGTCTGTCATTATTTTAATTCAACCTTGTATTAGATATATTTTTGAATTAAATTTATATTTAAGAAAGTGAGAGATTAAATTATATAGTAAAAACATAGATGATGCAAATTTGCAAGTATTATTAATTTTAGTGTCACAATTTTATTTTGTGACAATACTTGAAAGATAATGGATTTGAAAAAGGAACCGATAACAAGTTTTAAATAGCTTGTTACAAATGACACTTGCAATTAGTGGTACTTTGTGTTCCCAAATGTCAATAAGTAATGACATGCTTAAGTGCACTAATCACACAAATTTTTTTAGTAAAACATTAGTTATTTCATATACATAGTAAATAATATGCACATTTTTTATGTATTTGGTGTATGAAGTTGTGAATTGTACGTGAATTGAGAATTCATGAATCAGTTAGTAGCTATCTAGGAATTTTCAGATTATGTAGCAACAATAGTTATTTCATAATTTGACATGTCTTATGATGTGTCTTCTATTTGACTTCTTGTGATTTCATATGTACGTATTCATCACATTTATGCATTATCTAGCTAGCATAGGTGTTAACATTTACTTGTGATGTGTAGGTATGGAGTAGGAACTCGCCCCTAGGCGTGTGGCCTATTTGGAGCTTTTATCAAGTCTGTTTATAACTCGTCCCTTGTTTATCACTTTTTCTATTGTGATTTGATTAATTATTTGCATGGTGGGTTAAGTGGTGTTTTATTGGATTCCACTTAACTTGAGGCATTTAGTCGAATAGTTTTCCTAATTAATTACCCTCAAAGATGAGATCCTTCAAACCTAATTTCAAAAATAAGATCCACCGCAAGTTCCCTTCGGGCCTGTTATATAAATCCCTTCTCAAATTTATATATAATTTTATCGGGTTTTCAATAAGATAAGAGATAGTGAAATCGATTCGCACTTACAATGAGTAGGTGCACATCCCAGTGACGACTAGCTCTGGATTAGTAAGAGAGTTGTTCTATTTTCGAGGGATCCTGACAACTCCGCATTTTGAGTTTCCTCAAACCCAGAGAAACATGAGGGTTTATGGGTATTATTTAATTACAATGCATGTCTGGACATGTGGTTCAAAGACGATTGCTTTAAAGTACTTGGCCTTTGTGCTCAGGGTTCAGTAGTTTTAAGAGAAAGAAAAAAACAAGAAATGAGAAAATACCAAGAGAGGCATCAGCAGACTAGTCAGCTTAGGATGCTATCAAGTCTACAGCTCGGTGGCTCTCCAGTAGATGCCCTTCAGAGAGTTCAGCAAAAGATATAAAAAATTTTCTTCAAAATGAAAGTTAGCTCTTATTTGTCAGTTTGTATAGTTATATTTTAAACCAATAATATTCTTATTGATATGTTTTTATTCTATATGTAGGTGATGACTAGGAAATGGATGGATGTGCTACCCTGGACGAAGGAGTAATAATATCTCATGCACATACATGTTAGACAATTGAATGTTTAATTAATTTGTTTATGATGTCGTGATATTGAAAATGATGTGATAAAATACAGGATATGATAATATAGTGTGTTATGATATTTGCTTCACTAGCAAAATTTTTATATATGACATGTTAATAAATATATATACATAATAGGAGGGTGGGTCAAAACCCTGTTTTGAAATTTAAATGTGAATAAAAATGAACTGATGGGTCAAAACCTAGTTTTGTCATGCAAATGAAATATGGATAGGCAATTGAGTCTCCATACAACTCAGAATGAATTGTGATATTAAATGAAAATGTTTTGTATATACGTTGCTATATATGTATTTATTTTCTATTGTTTAATAGGGTGGCCTTTGTTGTACTTAAAGGGGATATTATGTCCATTTTGTTTTAGGATTTATTGATTTTTCTCATTATTAGTTGGTTTTCAGTGTGATTGTACGAGTCTGTGTAATTTACATAAAATCGCGATAGGTTCCAAATATTCCATATATGTATGTCAAAATTTATCTTCTATTTTATGACGTAGAAAGTAGATCTATTTGAGTTAGGTTTAACAGACTTAATAAGGTGATCTGTAATATTCTAATTCGGTTTGAATTTGAGCTGGATTTAGGGGGTGTTACAAGACTGCTGGATCCAGCCGCCCTTGACATGGTTGCCCTCATCAGGCCCAGGCCGCATAAAACCACTTTAGCAGTGACCCGGTACTCTGTGGTTGGGGGCAATTGGATATAGCTACCCTACCCAAATTGGATCATATGGCAAATTGGGTTTGATTGCCACATACCTTCAAAGTTGGGCCGAATATGGGCAGCCTCAGTTGGAGCCAACCCAATTTTTATTTAAATATTATAAATATATAATTTGGTTTGTTGTTAAACCCAACCTAAATTAAACTTCAATCTAATTTTTTACTAGAACCTACTGTATTTGAGCCAATATAAAGAAACTCCTTAAGAATCATAAAGATCACTCAAGACACCCAAATCACGAATGGTATATTGAGCCATTTTTTAATCTTAAATTTCACAAAATTATTTTCTTTAAAATAAATTAATTTTGGGTCAGATATAAAAAACTAATGAGTTGAATTTGGCACCCATCATCCCTAGTCCCAACGAGTAAGGTTCTTAAACAGGGCCAATTCATTCACCATTGATGAATTTTTGAATGTTACACAGCCCCATAACTGGATAATGTACAACACTACTTCATTCATACATCCACGTCTTTCTCCACAAAGCAGCCCATACAATTGTCATAACCAGGCCAACCATCGAAACCCCCATACAGATCAGATCATTCCTAATTGGCAAACATTTTACAACCGTCAAGACACTACAATTGTCAGGTATCCCCGTTGACTGACACCAAACAACCCCTCTCAAATGTACCAATACATCTCTGTATTTCATCAACAACTCCCAACCGCCCATAGAAACCTTCCATTTCTTCATTAAAAGCCGCCCCTTTGCTAAACAACTTGGCAAGCGTTCATGCTTTCCCTAGAATGGGTTACCTCATAAACACCCCAACCATCCATTTCATCTCTCCAATCCTTCAATATGCTCACCAACTTTCTGCCCACCCTATTCCCGAGACCACCAGAGACACTAAAGCACTCAAAACCAACTTCCACCAAAAACCCCCAACTCAATCTCTAATTAGCACCATGATTGAAAGTAAAACCAAAGTTATTGATGAAGAATTGCATAATTAACATTGAGCTATCTCTCTATAGATGATGCCATTTAATTTGCAACTACATAACCATAATTAAAGGCAATGGAATAAAAACAACAAAACATGCAGTTTACAACAAATTTTAATTGAAAGCAAAACCACACTTGAAACAACCAAAAGCCTACCATCATTTCTTACACAGCTACCAAGTTACACTACAACCCCCCATCCATCCCCACATGTTACAGACAGTTGGTTAAAGTAAAAAAAACAAAACACTAAATCAGATCTATACAGATCAACACAGACACTCGTAACTTTGACCAGTTACATAATAATAATAATTACATAACCATTACCTTTAATTTTTTTGAAGTAAAACTGAAAACCCAAACATCATGAACATAACTAAGCAGTTAGCTATCTCCGAAAGCAGAGATCTTTCACCCGTTTGAAAAAAAAAGCACGGGAAGATCCGCCACGAAGAAAAAGCCCACTCCTTCTTGTTTTTGTGGGTATCTGAACGAGTCAATCGTCGAGCCGAAGAAGGCGCCGTAGATCCCGAGTGGCCAATTCGTCGACGATCCTCGACGCCGCCATCTTCCTCGAGAAGCTCGGCAGCGGCAGTTCGCTCGGCGGCGGGGAGGTGCAGCAGGCCGACCCGGCGTACGGATCGGCCAGCCCAATTCTCCCGCAGAGGGCCAGGTCGTCGGCGGCGGCGGCCGGGGCCGGCGTCTTGGGCGAGTGGAGGCCGCGGATCGCCTCCTCGGGGAGCGACTCGCCGCGCCGCAGGAGGGTGACTCGGCCCATGACCAGGCTCCTCTCGTCCGATTTCCGCCGGGTCACCTGCGGCTCAGCTGGTTTCCGCAGGGCGTCCGGCCGGCCAGCTGGTTTCCTGGCGAATCTGGGCTTGCCGGCTTTCCGCCGGGGGATCATCACCGGAGGCCCGGCAAGGCCCATGTGGCTGGGCAGGTAGTCCTGGGGTCGCAACACTTGAGTCCCCATAGAGAGAGGGGGTAGAGCTTGGAGAGAGAGAGGGAGCTGTTGTAGAAGGGAGAGAAAGTAGAGATGGAGAGAGAGAGAGGGAGAAATGGAGATGATATTTGTTTCAGGGAACGTGGGAGTGGATGGAAACGACGATGGTTTATATGGAAACTGGGCGTGGGCTTCGTGGACAAGGCCGTTGAGTCGCAGGGATGTTACGAGTCGAGCCGACCAGAACGGAGTAAAAGTAAAAAAATAATTAATATAATTAATATTCGACGCATTTTGATCTATAATTCGAAAATAAACAATAATAATCTTTTTATATGAATGCACATAGCACAAAACACTTAGTAAATTAATAATTTTCATAATTTGATAAGTGGAACTAATAAATTATTATATGAATTAAATAGCCTAAAATCTCATCCTGATTCATTTATACTAATAAATATCACCATTAAAATTTTTATTTAATTTTATTAGAGTATTATATAAAAAGACAATTTAATTTGACTATAACTTTGAATTTATGAATTTAAGGTTTCACAGAATATAAATAAAATGTATTTATTGTAATAAGAAAATATTAAATTAAGTGGTTTACAATCAATTGTAATATCTATTTGCTCTAAAGCCCGATTAATATTAAGATCTTTAAAAGTGATAATATTTTAAAAAAATATAAATGAAGTGTATTTACTATAATATAGAAAGATTGTATTAAATAAATTATAGTCTGTTGTAATATTTTATAATTTTATCTGCTGTAAGACCGAATCAACATTAAGATTTTTGAAAGTGATAATATTTATAAATTACTAAAATTTTAAAATTATCATTAAAAATATTTATTAAGTACAAACATTATTTTTTAATTGAGCCTGACAACATATAAAGTTGTGAGATCTTAGAGTAGATGATCATTTATATTGAATTACGTAACCGTTAATAAATGTGGTCCGAATTAACGAAGCATTAATACGAGGTTAAAATTTTTTTGGGAGTGAACCCGGGCCCATGCTCTCATGGAAGCCGGCTCATAGCATAAGCCTTAAAACGATAGGGGAGGCACCGACTTGGAATGGGGGTGTGGGCCCAGTTGGTTGGCCGCCTCGCTTGAGTGGTTGACCCGGACCGTGTGGTCGACCTCGGACTCCGTGTCGTCTTCGTCCTTATCGCTTTGACGAGCGGATTAACGCCGTTAGGTCGGCCGTCAACTTATTTTATCGCGTAGCAGTTATGCTAGCTGGCCAGCTAACGCAGACAAAGCTGTCGTCTTTGTTTTGTATCTAGTTTTTGTAATTTATTATTTGGTTAATTAATAAATATTAATTAAGGTGGTCTTATTAGTAGTAACAAAAGCGTACAAATTTGATTAGCCAAAAAATATATTTACAATGTTGATCTGGGAATTTTGACCCTGAAACTTTGTTGGCCCTTCGTTTCTGCTTGCTAAACGCTGATGAATGGTACAAGCAAACTTGATATTGTATTGTAAATCAGTGCAGATGTTACTATAATGATTTTCTTATGTCTAACATAAACTACGTATTATTTTTTTATGAATTTTAATTGTTAGTATTATGAGAGACAAGCTCTTGACACGTGGTATTGCAATGTTGACATAAAATGTCAAGTCAAAACTGTGCGCCTTTTTTTTGCTAATTAAATGTTGTTGTCAATGGTGAACACCGGGTTCTTTCGTCGACAACGACGAGAAATACCAGGCATTGATAGCTTGCTTGCTTGCTTTTGACAAAAATTCAATGAGTTGAAAATTTTGTGAATTTTTTTCATTAGGGTGCCAAGCTGCTATCTAGCGGAATATTGGGAAGAAATGTCTGTGAGCTTCCTTGAGTGAGATCATGGCAGGAGTAGAGCGTTTTTTTATACAAAGATTAGATGATATTTTTTTCAAACATTTCTCAAGTCGTAACTCTGTCTTGGAACGGCGTTGGGATTGGAGTGATATTGGTGTGTTGAGTGAGGTCAACAAAAATGAGCAAAAGCAGATATACAAAATTCATGGTAGTTCTGCATGATCCATAAAAGAGAAAACATGTGAACAAGCAAAGATAAGAAAACGTATGTGTACCCTTGTAGCATACAAGGAAGTGGAATTTGTTCTCCGGGAGTTCGTTGCAATAGTCCAAGGTTAGAATAGCATGAGCAGGTTAACTATGAACTTCCACGCAAGTGTTTTTAAGGGTTTTCTTTTTTTTCCCCCTTTTTTTGTTGTGGTTGTAAATTGCATTTACTCGTACAAACCCACGATTTAAGAGTGTTGTGCTCCTTAGCCTGAAATTTCGGATGCTCAAAGGGGTTATTTAGTTGAAAAAATATTAGTATTTAATTTGTTTTTTTATTAATTGGCCACAAATTAGGCATTTCCACCTATTTTTAATTTATTATAAAAAAATTATTATTGTATATTATAAGTCATAGATCATATTTAAAATTGGTGTGAACTATATCACCATAGAAGAAAGTAATGTCTATAATATAATTACGAAAACAGTAAAATAGTGTCTCAAATGCTCAAATATATATATATATATATATATATATATATGTATATAAAATTAAATTCCACCAATTATATTTTGATAAATATATATATTTTGAACATATTTTTTGTAATTTTTAAAATTATTTTGTGGGTTATATATATATATTTTATAATAGTATAACTCACGATAACTTTAAAGGTCATGTCAATACAAAATTAGGATTCTTTTTTAGTATTTTGACCGTTTTTCCTGTAAAAAATAAAATAAAATCAACGTAGTACTGACAACAGATATAAACGTTTGAATGACACCTTGATAAATATAAAGTGCTCCTTTAAGAGTCGTCAAAGCCTAGTTTCAAGGGAGTGGATACCCCATCCACCTTGTAGAAAAGCTGGTCATTAACAAAAGAAAAGGAAAAAAGCTGAATCAATTTGAAACATTTTTTTCATGAAAAATAGATGATGTTTGAAGTCGCTTAATACTTTAGCTCAACTTGTATTTAGGCAATTAAATTAAATCTAAATCAAGCATAAATACTAGACTGAGCTTTCAAGTTGCTAGAGTTCAACTGGTAAAAACAGTATCAATAATTCTTCTGCTGCTTCTTTTATTTCAATCAGATTACTACCTGGCATATGTTTTCCATTGTCACAGTAAAACACATAGATACTAAACATTGAACCATGGCCGCACATGCTTCCTCAACACAAGCGCGCACCAATATCGACCAATGCCCAAGGACTCAGAACTCTCAAATCTAATCCAAACCACAGCCATAGGCTTCACCTTTCCCCTCCATACCACACATGCACCTCATACCAAGCCATTAAAATGGTGAATCTTTCTCACTCCAACCATAGCAACTGTTCCAACTTCTCTTCAAACGCAACTAGATACATATATATATAGAAGACACAGATAAATCTATACGATAGCGTTGTAGTAAAAGCTCAGACACAGAAAAAAAACCATGCAAGGCCAAGAAGAGGGAGAAGAAGGAAGCTATGGAGTGGACACCTTCGGTCTCACCGACGAGGTGGTGGCGGTGCTGCCGTCTGATCCCTTCGAGCAGCTCGACGTCGCCCGCAAGATCACCTCCATCGCCCTCACCACCCGCGTCTCCAAGCTCGAGTCCGAGTCCTCCATGCTCCGCCTCAAGCTCGCCGAGAAGGAGGACCTCGTTGAAGACCTCCGCCGGCAGGTCGCCGACCTCGACGCCGCGCTCTCCGACGCCACTGACAAGCTCGCTCGCGCTGGGGAAGAAAGGGTATGTGTACTGGGTCTTGCTAATTGGCTCTCTGAGATGGTTGTCTTGTCTTTGATGATTGGATGCTTGATTTGGTGTGTAGGAGAGCTTGTTGAGCGAGAACGCTACCCTCTCCAACACTGTGAAGAAGCTCAATCGGGATGTCTCAAAGGTGTCACTTTTGCAGAGCTTTCTACTGGGTTGTTCTTTAAGGTGGTTGAATGTTGGTGTTGGTACCAAGCTAGACGCCAATTGAATCGAATTTTGTAATGGTAATTTTTACAGAGAGAAACAGTTGTATAAGAATTAGGATGCAGATATGCTGAATATGAGATTGGCCCAGATGGAAATTTTGTTAGAATTTAAAACAATTTCTGTGGATTGCGTTTCATACTTTCGTTGTCTTTTTAGCTCTGTCAACTATAACAAGGAGCTGCTCTTTATCTCCCTTCTAGGAATCAGTGGAAATGAATCATTTTATCTTTGGATTCTTTCGTTGGGTTGATAACGATGTCACATAAAAAGCTTTCTTTTAGTTTGCATCATTGAGAAGGAAGAATTTCTCTTCTTTTAAAATCGTACTTAAACATTGAATGCTTAGCGCTTTTCATGTAAGGTTCCTATCTGTTCGTTGCTCTATTTGTTATGTGCCTCAAGCAACTTAATAAAATCGAAGCAAGCATCGTTTAGTATAATGTGCTACTGTTGTTTCTCATGTAAAATGCTGCTACTATGATTTTGTAGTTGGAGGTCTTCAAAAAGACCCTCATGCAGTCGCTCCAAGAAGAGGAGGAAAACCCAGTAAGCTATTCATGTACCTTATTCGCTCAAACGCTTTCCTTTTTGCATACACACAGAGTAATTTAACTCGGTGATCTTGTGCAGCAAGCAGGAGCTTCCCAAACAGCTGCAAATCAAGTTTCAAACTCCAATTATTCATCTAGACAATTTAATACAGGTGTTCTACAATTCAATGCCATAATCTTTTATGGATATACCAAGGATTCATCCTTACATATGGTTGCTGCTTATATCTCCACATCCTTGTTTAATCTTTCGTGCCATTTCTACTGAAAAAGCTACCTTAACAGGTAACACAACGGCCATACCTCAATTGAAAATACCTTTGGCACAGCCCCAATTATCAGAGACAGATAGTTCACTTTCTGAAGATGGAGGTTCCATGGAGAAAGATGGTATTACCATTTTGCATTGAATTTCTAACAAATAGTATTGCTTTAAAAAATAAGTGACTGTTTTCCCTTTCTTACTTCTAATATTTTCAAACCAAATATGACCTCTCTCACTGGGTCGCCTATTGTCTAAAAAGACCATGGATTCCATTGTCTGACTGTATCATCTCACCTTCTATAGATGTTTCCGTATGTTTGTATGATGAACATGCATGCAAAATGTTACTGAAAACAAGAAAAAATATGCATCTAAGTGTTGTTTAGTTTGTGTGGGCCTAATTGATTCAAAGACAATCTTCACATTAGAACTTTTTATGTCATGTCATACAGTGGCAGTTTCAAAGCCTAGCATACCACAAATACCTTTACTGGCAGCAAGAAGAGGTGATACTCCTAGGCTTACACCTCCTGATTCACCTCGAAGGCATTCTACATCTGTATCCCCAACTAGGCGCTACTCTGTATCCCTCTCAATGTCAAGGAGTGGGCTTGATGAAAGAGCAGCTATATTATCATCCATTAATTCAAGCCATCACGGTTCATTATCTGGTTCTCTGGAGTCGGGGTCGTCCCAAGCAGGTTAGTGTTACAATTGAGCGAAAGTCATAGTAATATCGAGATCTTCTTCTCTTTCATGCAAGTTTTTGTGGGTCTAACTTGTGTGAACAAATATTGAATGATATAGACTTGAATCTAAAACTGAGCTTGTTGCCTAAAATGGCGTATTTGATTTCTTTTGCTAATCAACCTTTTGAATTTGGCTGTTGCAGGGCGTAGTAAAGTTGATGGAAAAGAGTTCTTTCGTCAAGTCAGGTCTGTCTCACAGATCATTTATCGTACAATCATGTACTAGCTAGTTCAATTAATCTGCTCTGATCTAGCAACATGCGTTTTGTAGGACTCGCCTATCATATGAGCAGTTTGGTTCCTTTCTAGCCAATGTCAAGGAATTGAACTCACACAAACAAACCAAAGAGGTGAAGTGTTTGCTCTTGTCATGATCTTTAAGCTTTTCATGGTTTTCCCCACTCAATCAGTATTTATTTACCGTGTGCAGGAGACACTGAGAAAAGCAGAGGAAATTTTTGGGCGTGATAACAAGGATTTGTACACCATATTTGAAGGTTTGATCAGCCGTAACCATCAGTAAAAGATCACCAATTGATTTCACTTTAGCTCACTTTGGTTTGTTCTGGAATCTGATCTTTTTTCCATCCAGAGCTCTTCAGTCTATGCTAATAAGCTTTTGCTGTAATGTCTGCACACAAATGCGAAAGTATATGATGATGAAAATCGTTTTTGTGCGGTGGGTGTTTTATGCATGATCCTTGTGCAGATTTTTTCTGGGTTTTGGAAGTGAGTTGAGATTTTTCAATGGCACACTGTAAATAAGAATTAGTAGTACAAATGAAATAAATTGTTAATGTTACATAGAGACCCAACAACAGTTCCTATGTCACTCAAAAGTTAGAAATGAATTCCAACAAATAATGGGGACATACAGGGCCCAACTTCATAATTTGCATTATCCCAACTTTGCTAGAGCTTTGTCATTACGCTGCAATGAGTCCATGATCATGTTCAAGAAGACAAGGTAAATATGACGAAGCAACAGACCTTGTCCCACCTCTGCTCTACACAATTCAAGATCATGTTCATGGATGGCATCACTTATCAGCAGAAGCAGCCAGCCATAATACCAACTTGGCATGGGTGGGGATAAATTATGAAGCTCCTTTCCCATCTTGTTCTAGCTTCTAATGCATGTTTACTTGACCACAAAAATACCCAATTCTTCTGCTTGTGCGAATCAATTGGAAACTTGTACGCTTGAGCTTTATCAGCCATTGGCATTTTTGTACACTAATATATATATATATATATATATTCTAGCTAATAACCATTATAATATCAAAATGGTATGTCAATTCTCAAACATCTTAATTTATCAAACTTGGGTGCATAGCTTACACGATAAAAAATCTCACAAACAAGTAGCAGCGTTTCTAGGACGACACATAACAAATTAAAGAACAAAGAACAAACCACCCTCCACAAAATACTATTCTCAATCACATAGACAGCCATACTTTGACAAGTATATTCCATGTACAAACTGTTGTATGCCAAAATCAAATCCCATATCTAAAGTTTTAGGGTTTGGGAGGAGTCATCTTCCTACAAATAAGGCTCCTCCCTTTGGTTCTTAACATCTCAAAATTGTCATCTTCTTTCTTTGGTAAATTGTTTTCTTTCTCCTTTTAATAATATTTCAATAATCAAAGAAATATTACAAAAGGAGAGAAAGTAAACAATTTACCAAAGAAAGAAGGATGACAATTTTGGGATGTCAAAAACCAAAGGGGAGGACCCTTATTTATAGGAAGAGGACTCCTCCCAAACCCACAAAACTTTGTCGAGAAAATAAAGAAAATTGATTTTGGCATACAACAATTCTCCACCTTGACAAAATCCCATACAATTCTCTCACAAATCCAACTTTCGCAAACTCCATCTTTCAATTTGTAACGATATAGAAACTTAGCCGCAATTACTACTATTGTCAGCAGGTTCTCAGTGGTCGGAATCTACAGCAGGGTTCTTAGTGGTTGGAATCTGGGTTCTCAGTGGTCGTAATCTTCTGGATTATGACTCCACTTTCTTGGAATCTGGGTTCTCAGTGGTCGGAATCTTCTGGATTATGACTCCACTTTCTTTTAGAATCTCTCGTATAAAATGATATCGAACATTGATGTGCTTCGTCCTTGCATGGTAAACTTGATTCTTTGCTAAATGAATAGCACTCTGACTGTCACAATGCACTTTGATATGCTTTTGTTCTATTCCCAGTTCACCGAGCAACCCTTGAAGCCAAATTGCTTCTTTTACAGCCTCTGTAATTGCCATGTACTCTGCCTCCGTAGTAGACAAAGCCACTGTTGACTGTAAGGTGGACTTCCAACTCACTGTTGACTGTAAGGTGGACTTTCAACTGACTGGTGCTTTTGCAAAAGTAAACACATAGCCAGTAGTTGATCGTCGCTTGTCCAAATCACCAGCGTAGTCAGAGTCACAATACCCAATTACGATTACATACTGACCATTCTTATCATCCTGCTGAAATACTAATCCAACATCTAAGGTATCTAGAATATACCGTAGAATCCATTTCATAGCTTGCCAATGCTCCTTTTCAGGATCATGCATATACCTGCTCACAACCCCAACTGCCTGTGAAATATCGGGCCTTGAACAAACCATTGCATACATCAAGCTACCAATAGCACTTGCATACAGTACTTTTGCCATGTATTCCCGTTCTGCATCATTCTTTGGTGACATGGAAGCACTAAGCTTGAAATGAGGAGCAAGTGGTGTACTAACTGGTTTTGACTTCTCATTTATGCCAAAACGTTTTAGTACCTTCCTCAGATATTCTTTCTGAGACAAACAAAGCCTCCCCAATTTCCTGTCTCTAGATATCTCCACGCCGAGAATCTTCTTTGCTTCACCAAGATCTTTCATTTCAAACTCCCTATTCAATTGAGTCTTTAACTTCTCTATTTCTGTTTGACTCTTGGAAGCTATCAGCATATCATCAACATAAAGAAGAAGATATATATAGGATCCATCTTTTAGCTTGCGCAAGTATACACAGTGATCATATTTTCTCCTTGAGTACTTCTGCCCTATCATGAACTTGTCAAATCGCTTGTACCACTGCCTCGGAGATTGCTTCAATCCATATAGCGATTTGTCCAATTTGCACACCATCTTTTCTTTTCCATCAACTTTGAATCCATTTGGCTGAGACATATAGATTTCCTCTTCCAAGTCTCCATGTAAAAATGCTATTTTTACATCCATCTGAACTAGTTCTAAATCCAATTGTGCCACCAAAGCCAATAAAATTCTAATGGAGGAATGCTTTACAACTGGAGAAAATACTTCATTATAATAAACTACCTCCTTTTGAGCGTAGCCTTTAGCCACCAATCTTGCTTTGTAGTGAACATTATCCTTGTTAGGAAATCCATCTTTCTTTGCATATACCCATTTGCACCCAATTGCCTTCTTTCCCTTCAGAAGACTAGCTAGTTTCCATGTCTGATTCTTTTGAAGGGACTGCATTTCTTCTTTCATGGCAATCCTCCACTTTTCTTGTTCTGAACTTTGAACTGCTTCATTATAAGTGGCAGGAACATCATCAGTTGCAATTGGTGCTGTAGAAGAGTTCATATCAGCATAGCGGGCAGGTTTTCTAATGGTTATCTTTCCCTTTCTTTGTGCAATTAATTCATGTTGATGTGGAGGTTCTTGGGTCTGAACCTCTTCTTCATTTGACTCTTCTTCTACTACAGGAGAGTCATCATCAGTTTCTGTATCTACTGGGACCATTCTGTTGCCATCAATCTCCACCTGTTTGGCAGTACCATCTGTTTGCTTCATATTTTCAGAAGTTACCTTTCTCAACATAGTAGATTCATCAAAGGTAACATCCCTGCTGAAGATTACTTTCTTTGTTTCTGGACACCAAAGACGATAGCCTTTCACACCAGAGGTGATCCCTATAAATATTGCCTTCTTTGCTCTTAGATCCAGCTTTGATTCCTTAACCCGGTAATATGCAGTGGAACCAAACACATGTAAGGAATTATAATCTGTAGCAGGCTTTCCAGACCATTTCTCCAATGGAGTTTTACCACCAATAGCAGTAGATGGTAAACGATTAATAAGGTAACAAGCATATACCAAAGCCTCAGCCCAAAATTCTTTGCCCAACCCAGCATTGGACAACATACACCGAACTTTCTCCAGCAAAGTTCGATTTATTCGCTCTGCCACCCCATTCTGTTGTGGTGTATTTCTGATAGTAAAGTGTCTGACAATACCTGACAATACCTTCATCTTCACAGTCCTTTTGAAATGGATTATTTTTGAATTCTCCACCATTGTCTGAACGAAGACGTTTAACTCTTCTGCCTGTTTGAGTCTCCACCATCTTTTTTCATTTCAGGAAAATTCCCAACACTTCATCCTTCGTCTTCATCGTATATACCCAAACTCTCCGGAAAAATCATCAACAAGGGAAACATAATAGCGTTTACCTCCCAACGAAGTTGTCTTGGAAGACCCCCACACATCTGAGTGAACATAATCCAAAATACCCTCAGTATCATGGATTGCTGTTCCAAATTTCACCCTTGTTTTCTTCCCTTTGATACAATGCTCGCAAAAATCTATTTTGCAAGCCCGAACTCCTTTTAATAATCCTTGATCTATAACCTTTTTCTCCAGCATGCCCCAAGAGCATATGCCATAACCTAGTTACTTCTGACTCCTGATCATCAGTAGGAGTTGCTGTCGCTGCTGCTTCCCCAACAATTGTACTACCCATAAAGTAATACACATTGTTTCTTCTTCGGATCCCCTTCATTATCACAAGTGCACCAGAGATGATCCTCATTATCCCATCTTTCACCCTTACTTCGAAACCTTTTGACTCTAAGGTTCCCACAGAGATGAGATTCTTCATCAAATCTGGCACATAATGAACCCCAGTTAAGATTCTGGTTGATCCATCATGATTCCTCAAGTGAATTGAACCAACTCCATATGTGACAAGAGGGGCATTATTTGCTGTGTAAACAATTCCACCCTTTAGTTCTTTAAAATCAAAGAACCATTCTCGATTGGGCGTCATATGATGGCTACAAGCAGAATCTAGCAACCATGCACTAGAATTACTAGTTGATGCAGCAATTGAAAGGTCTGAGTCTGCATCATCACACTCAGCAACATTTGCAGCAGCTTTTTCCTTATCAGATTTGCCTTTATTTTTCAGCTTGGGACAATCTTTCTTCCAATGCCCTTTATTTTTGTAGTGTCTGAGGACGTAAGCCTCGTTAAATTCCGGTATTCTTTTTGTTCTTTTTATGTCTATTTAATAGCTATTGTCGGATATAATTATTAATTATTGTGTTATTTAAATTACTTGATAAAATTCTTTGTAGGAGTTGGTTTTTAAGTGGACTGTATGTCCCACCACACTTTCTTGGGAATTTTATTTTGGGGTAATTTTTAGTACAATAGTTTTTACGCTAGTCATCTAGGTAATAGTTCTCAAAGTGAATTAATTATCTTTGGTGAAAATTACCCCGTTTTCACAACACAAACACCAAAGCTTTCAATCTCCACAAGACCTCCATTAATCCGAAGGATTAGCCTTCATATACGGTTGGCTATCCTGCCAATCATGCACTCCCTCATGAGTCAAGAACTCTTTATCCCCATTGCCCATGCATCCCATGCAATCACACAATCACACGCGTTCAGGTTAATGTCGATCCATGGACTCCAATCTCGTTTCCCAGCAATCAAATTTCTTCTCTTGTAAATCAGTTCTTGTTCTGGTTTGAGCATGGACGATTTTGGACGATCTTCCCTCGCTTCACCTCAACGGTATTCCTCTTCCTTCTGCAACTTCCCGCGTATTTAAATTATATGTTATTTTTATTTGTTGATTGCTTCAATCTTATAGATAGAATGTGATTATTCTGTTTTTCTTGGCTTGATGTGAGAATAATTCAAGAGCAGAATATGTATGTGTAGGCAAAATTTCAATCGTACAAATTATGGGAAAAGAGGCAAGGCATGTTTGCTCAACGAGAAGCATCCACGTTTGTCGTCTAAATCTGTTTCTGCTCAAGGTTGTCTTCAAAAGTTCAATATGCTCAATTTTTTTAATTTTCAGAGTGACCCATTTGATCATTTTTTCTTGTTTTGACATGTCTGATTCAGATTTGAGAACCTTGGATGGAGACAAGTTTGGAGCAGAACCGTCCCCAAGAGCTGTCCTCAAAGATTGCATAAAGAGCAGAGACGTTGCAACAGAGGTGTTGGAGACATCATGCTCCGAAGCTTCAACAAGCCCAATGCACGCCCATTCACAAGGCAGACGGTTCTTGCAATTGTTGAAAAAGAAATCTCTGAAACGGCTTCCCACCATTCCACCTGTGTCTGTGCCTACTCAATCCAGGAAGTTCAGAAGTAGCAGAGAGGGAAGAAGCCCAGGAACAGCTAATGCCCCAGCAGACCCAGAATTCCTCTGTTTCATCAAGCCTTCTTGGAAGAACTTCTCCATTGGCGAGCTCAAAGAAGCTACAAACAACTTCAACCCCAGTTAGTGGCATCATATATTAACATCTCAAACTAGAAAAGTTGCAATAAGAATCAAACATGGTTGATGTATTTTTTGCACAGAGAACATTATAGGCAAGGGGGGCATGCAGAAGTTTACAAAGGAAGGTTGCAAGATGGGAAGTATGTGGCCATTAAACGACTTACCAAGGGAACGAATGAGGAGATGACCCATGATTTCTCGTCTGAGCTAGGGATCATAGTTCATGTTAATCACCCCCATGCTTCTAAGTTGATTGGATGTGGTGTGCAGGAAGGGATGCACCTTGTGCTTCAATTATCTTCACATGGAAGCTTAGCCGAGCTACTAACTAGTATGCAAAATTTTTTCGTTGTTCAAGGCAAATTCACATCTGGGTGTCTCAGATTTTCCATCAACTTACATCTTTTGATCATGGCTTTTAGGTTCAAGGGAAAAGCTCGATTGGAACACCAGATATAAAATTGCTCTAGGCACGGCCGAAGGTCTGCACTACCTCCATGAGAGATGCCCCAGACGGATTATTCATAGAGATATCAAGGCTGGGAATATCTTGCTTACTGATGACTTTGAACCTCAGGTGCTTCTTGACTATTATTTTATCTGGTTTCAAAATCTATTTTTTTAATTTAACGTATTAATCCAAAATTTTAAATCTGCTATCGGTCACCAACTCAGATTTATAGCAGGTGCATGATATATTGGATTCAATTGGGTATTAAAATTATTATAAATAGACATTAAAGGTGTTTTTTACTGTCAATGTTTTATTAAATACAGGTTAAAATACGATGGTTTTCAACTAAAAATGAATTTTGAGATGTATTGGATTTAAAAACTGGCAACAGATTAAAATGAGTTGAAGAGTACGATGACACACATTGTGGATCGAAGTGGCCGGTAAAGTACGATACTTAAGACTATTTATTAATCCATTTGAACTGCATAAGTCGATAAAAGGCTGAGGTGTTCTAAAATTATCCCATAATCTACTATTAATTTTTAAAAATTGTCTTTAATTAAGAAAGTTCCATGTAAAATATTCACAAAAATCTATTTTTCATACAATAATAGTCACAAGTCCAAGTTCTCTTCAAAAGTTCGAGCCAAACTTCGAGACAAATTTTTATTGAGTTACAAACCAAATGAAGTTCGATTAATCAAGTTATGAATATCCCTACTCTCTTGTAGATAATATGGCTGACTATTCTTCCAGATATGTGATTTTGGGCTGGCTAAATAATTACCAGATCAGTTGACTCATCACACAGTCTCCAAGTTTGAAGGAACATTTGGGTGAGTAGGTATATATATGTTCATGTACATCAATGATTCTATATAAACAAGTGTTCCACTGAATAATATTAATGTCTGTCTATTGCAGATATATTGCTCCAGAGTGCTTGCTTCATGGCATAGTTGATGAAAAAACTGATGTTAATGCATTTGGAGTTGTCCTCTTGGAGCTCATAACTGGGCGTTGCTATTGATTCTTCTCGAAGGAGCCTAGTAACGTGGGTATGTTTGTATTTATATATATACTGTTTTGCATCTTCCAACTCTATAATGGAAATTTCTTGCTTGAGCAGCTGGAAATTGACAAAAGGAAAATTCCTTGCTGGCAAAGCCTTTGTTAGAGAAATCCCAACTAAACCAACTCACTTAAAGAAGAATACAATCACTTAGAGATGAATTATGTACTCGACATGGCCTTGGCCTGCATTCGACATTCCTCAATTTTGCGGCCTAGAATGAGACATGTACACATTTATAATTATTTGTGTGAATGTTTAAGCATTTATAATTACGTGGATCCTAGTTTATGATTTATATTTTTTATCATTTTTGATAACCGGTGAAAGAATGATATGTTTTTTTTCTGAAGAGCTTTTGGTCATCTTTGGGCAGGTTATAGAGTTGCTAAGAGGTGAACGTGAGTTTGAGATGGTAATACCAAGAAGAACGTGGGGATTGCAGAGGGTGTACTCAGAAGAAACTTTAGATGCTGATGAATACAACTCAACAAGAGAGATCTGAGTGATCTTGCTAGACTTAGGCAGGTTGCCCTAGAATCTTAATATATACTGATACACATATGTTTATCATCCCAAAATGTCTAACACTTGTAAAAATATAAATATGTAAATATAAGACCCAAGGGTATAGTTATCCATATTACATCATTCATTCATCAGAGGAAAGGCCTTTAATCAAATCAAGAACCAGGGAACCAGGGGACCATAAAGATCAAAGAAGATGAAGATGGAATATTTATCATGCACACCAATGATGTTTGCAGTTTCTGGTCTTTGATAATATGTTCATGGAAGGTGACGAAGATGACAGTGATTGGACAGAATTGGCTTCAAATATTTGTGTACCATCTCACAACCAGAAAGTAGAGGCAATTGGATTTACTGTATCAAATATTATATCAAACTAGACATAATGTCAGACAGTGTATATTAGAAATATAAGCCCAGGTATATTAGAAATATATTCTAATTATAAAAATAAGTTTTTATTTTTTATTTTATTTAATAATAAGATAGATGATAATTACATATATATTTTAGAAATAAAATTTAATTTTGTAGATAAATTCTTAGTTTTATCTCATCTTAAATGATACTCACTAATTTAGACATAGATTCTAATTTTAAAGATATTAACACTAATTATAATTATTTTATTTCATTGTATTTTGATTGGTTAATTCTCCTACTTTTAATCTCATGTCATTATTGAATTCTCATTTTATTAATAAGAATAGAAGAATAAATAAGTAGTAGTAGTTCTCTAACCGGTGTAAATCACTACAATAATAGAAATTTAACTAGTTAGGATGGTTGTTTTTTAAACTCTATCAATTGTCTATCAATTGTGGTGGTCTGAATTATACTTTCATGTTGTATAAATTTTTTTAAAACAAATCGTTAGCGGATTAATTATAAAGACACTATTTGGTTAGGATGAAGAAAATGAAAATTTTATAAAATCAATAAATAGTAATTAATGATAAAAACATAAATCTTCCATTAAAAAGTTATACATTTTAAAGTAAGATTTGCACTAGGTCACTCCCCTTGAAAATTTTATCACAATAAAATTTCCTATAAAAATAAAAAAGAGGTGGAAAATTGTTTTTGAAAAGATATATGTCTTATACGTATTCTTATGTTAATCAAATACAATGAAATAAAAAGATATGCCAAATTATTATAAATTATCTCTTCACTTAATTAAGTAAAGTCTATATTGAGATATCAAAATTTCTACGGTCTATTTCATTATTTAATGAGAATTTATTCATCAAATAGGAATTAAAAGTCGTTCTCTAATAAATACTAACAGATACAACTAATTAAAATATAACAAAATATTAAAAATAAATTAAATCATTATAATTTATCTCTTAACTAAAATCAAAGTTTTTCTTAAAAATTGGAGCCTATTTTTTGGATATATGAAGTTATTATAATCCATGTCATTACTCAACCAATATCTATTGTTCAGACACAGGATTTTCTCTCTCTTGATCACGTTTCTCTTCTAATTAGATAAGTACGTAAAGAAACCATGCTGAGTAAAATAAAAATAAAGTACCCTGAGAGAAGAAAGACTCAAAAAATTTTATGTGGTTCTTTAGGTTTAACTCGAATCCTTAAGTCGATCCACGGTAACTACAAATCTACTATTTTTTCTTTGATTTTACACTTACTACAAAATATTCAATTTTGTCACACATTAAATTGATCCGCCTTTGATAGATTTGACTAAAATGCCCTACTTCATCCTTTTCTTGTCTCTAAATCTTCAAAATAACCATGCCACTACTTCCGAAGTATCCAAAAATGGTGGGTTAGCAAGTTTCACCTCAATTCGAAGTCGGGAAAACTTTCAAATTATTGTTGGAGTGATAATAGATTAAATCAGAGCGTTTCAAGTTGTGTCAAAATAGGATAAATACTAGACCAGACTGGGTGGTGTACGCAGGCTTTAGGAAATTTTGGGTACGCTTGGCTATATTTTGGGTACGCTTGGCTATAAGTGGCTGCTTTAATTCATAATTAAATCACTCTTTGAATTTACTTTCATTTAAGTATAATTAATTAAATTAGTTTTGGTAATTGAAATTTTTTTACTACTAATTCCTAGTGGGACAATACTTTCTTATCACTTTTATTACTTGATTCGGCACATGCACTTGCGTTATAATTTACAAACCAAGTTTTTGGCGCCGTTGCCGGGGAATTAAACTAGAATTTGATTTTATCAGAAATTAGTTTGATTGTTTGCTTAAATTGTTCTCATCTCTTCTTAAGTTTTAATTTTTCTTTCTTTATTATTTAATTAGGTATTGTGTAGTGCATGCAAGGAGAAGGTATTCAGGAGTTAGAGCCATATAACCTAGAGATCGAGAGAACTTGTCGGCGACTACGTCAAGAAGCTAGAGTTCGGAGAGCAATGGAGGCAGGGCAAAGGAATAATAATCTTCCACAGGTAGCCAATGATGATGACACAAAAGCTCTGGAAGAGTTTGCTCTTCCTGTTTTAGACGGATTACATTCAAGCATTCTCAGGCCACCAATTGAAGCAAATAGCTTTGAGTTGAAACCAGTGATGTTCCAAATGCTGCAAACTATGGGACAATTTGCAGGACTGGCGCATGAAGATCCTCATACTCACCTGCTCAATTTTATTGCTATTTGTGATTCATTTAAAATGAATCAAGTGTTTGAGGAAGCTATCTGGCTTTGATTATTTCCATATTCTTTAGCCGGAAATGCAAGATTATGGTTGAATTCACAGGCACCTAATTCTATCACCACTTGGGATGAATTAGCGAGAATGTTTTTACTTAAATACTTTCCACCGTCTAAAATTGTCAATTTTCGTAATGATATTACTTCTTTTGTGCAGTTGGATAACGAATCGCTTTATGATGCATGGGAGAGGTTCAAGGATTTACTAAGGAAGTGTCCATATCATGGAATTCCCCCGTGGGTTCAAATTCAAACATTTTACAATGGACTCCATGGACAAACTAAATCCATTGTAGATGCTGCTGCCACTGGATCCCTCATGAGTAAATCATATAGAGAAGCTAATGAATTATTGGAAAAGCTGGCATCTAACCATTATCAGATGGGGCAGGACAGAGCAATGAGGAAGAAGAGTGGAGGTATTCTCGAAATGGACACATTGACAGCTTTGTCTGCACAAGTGGCTGCTCTGTCAAAATAAATGCAAGCTTTAGGGATGAATGCTAATGTGAATTCAGTGAACATGATTGCAACTAAGTGTGATTGGTGTGGTGAAGGACATCCTACTGAGCATTGTGTCAACAATCCTGAATCTGTAAATTTTGTTGGAAGCTATACCAGACAGCAAAACAATCCTTATTCCAATACTTACAATCCTAGGATGGAGGAATCATCCGAACTTTGCATGGGGAGGCAACCAAGCCTCAATGTCAGGTCCAAAACAACAAGCTCCTCCAGGTTTTCAGCAGAATAGAGTACAACCTCAGGAAAATAAACCAACTATGGAGGAAATGTTCATGCAATTTATGCAAAGTCAGCAGGCTTCTATGAGAAATTTGGAAACTCAAATGGGTCAGATTGCTAGTGCATTGAGTAATAGGCCACAAGGTGGACTCCCTAGTGATACTCAAAATCCTAGAGAAGAGGGTAAAGAATGTAAAGCCATTACATTGAGAAGTGGTAAGGAATTGGAAAATCCTCACAATCAAAAGACACCAAGTCCCATGGCTAACCCAGAGGAGGTTGAACGAAATGAAGAAAACAAGGATGAATTGGTAGAAGTCCTACCACCTAAGGGTTCATTTGATCAACATAACTGGTTTTCTAAGAGTTCCATATCCTCAGAGACTACAGAAACATAAACAAGACAATAAATTTCAGCAATTCTTGGAGGTGTTTAAGAAGCTTTCTATCAATATTCCATTTGCTGAAGCGTTAGAGAAGATGCCGAGCTATGCTAAATTTATGAAGCAAATATTATCGAAGAAGAAAAAGTTGGAGGATTTTGAAACAATTGCCCTGAATGAAGTAGTGTAGTGTTGTACTATAAAGGAAACTTCCACCAAAGCTCAAAGACCCAGGGCAGTTTACTATTCCTTGTGCCATAGGGCCAGATTTTTGTTGCCAAGCATTATGTGACTTAGGTGCAAGCATTAATTTGATGCCTCTTTCTATATACAAAAAGTTGGGTTTGGGGGAGTTAAAAGGCAGCACGATTAATCTGCAATTGGCTGACCGCTCCTACATTTTTCCAGAAGGGGAGATTGAGAATGTACTTGTTAAGGTGGATAAATTTATATTCCCAGCTGATTTTGTGATTGTGGATATGGAGGAAGAGTCAAATGTACCCATTATAGTTGGCAGACCTTTTCTTGCCACTGGGAGGACATTGATTGATGTTGCTACTTGTGAATTGATATTGAGAGTAGATAATGAAGAAGTGGTCTTTAATGTTTTTAAGGCTATGCAATATCCGGAACCAGCAGATGATTGTTTTTATATTGATGGAGTCCATTCTCCTTCATCAGCTATATTCGAGGAAATGTATAACATTGACCCTTTAGCAGCCACATTAGTCTCTGATGTTGATGATTCTAGTGATGAGGAGAAAGGGGAGTATTTGCACTTGTTAAATTCTACTCCAACATTCACTCGAGGTCAAGATAAATTTGAATCTTTGAAGTTGCAACCTTCAATATCAACAAGGATTAAGCCTTCCATTGAAGTCCCACCGACCTTGGAGTTGAAACAGCTTCCATCTCATTTTAGGTATGCATTTTTAGGCCCTTTTAACACTTTACCAGTTATTATTTCATCGGCTTTAACTAGTATGCAGGAAGACAAGCTATTAAGAATATTGCGGGAGCATAAGCTGGCTATAGGTTGGACATTGCTGACATTCGTGGTATTAGTCCTTCCTTTTGTATGCATAAAATCATTCTTGAAGATGGATATAAACCCTCAGTGGAACATCAGTGCCGGCTAAATCCAATCATGAAGGATGTTGTCAAGAAAGAAATCATCAAGTGGCTTGATGCAGGTATAATTTTTCCTATTTCTAACAATTCTTGGGTGAGTCCTGTGTAATGTGTACCTAAGAAGGGTGGTATGACTGTGGTAGCAAATGAGAAAAATAAATTAATTCCAACAAGGACAGTGACGGGATGGAGAGTATGCATGGAATACCGAAAGCTCAACAAAGCTACCAGAAAAGATCACTTCCCATTACCATTCATTGACCAAATGTTGGATAGGCTAGCAGGCAGACAGTTTTACTGTTTCCTTGACAGATATTTGGGATACAATCAAATTGCAATCCTCCCGGAGGATCAAGAGAAAATAACCTTCACATGTCCGTATGGTACATTTGCATTTCGCAAGATGCCATTTGGCCTTTGCAATGCTCTAGCCACTTTTCAGCGATGCATGATGGCGATTTTTTTAGATATGGTGGAACATGGAATGGAGGTATTTATGGACGATTTCTCTATTTTTGGTGATACTTATGATAATTGTTTGCAGGTTCTTGATCGGGTTCTCCACCGATGTGAAGACACTAATTTAGTTCTCAATTGGGAGAAGTGTCATTTTATGGTGCAAGAGGGAATTGTTTTGGGTCACAGAGTATCTAGCAAGGGCTTGGAAGTGGATAGAGTGAAGATTGAAATAATTGGAAAATTGCCTATCCCAACATCAGTTAAAGGAGTTAGAAGTTTTCTTGGGCATGCAGGTTTTTATCGTCGTTTTATTAAAGATTTTTCTAAAATGCTAAGCCACTCTCTAATTTATTAGAAAAAGATGTTGCTTTTGATATAAATGTCGAGTGTTTAGAAGCTTTTGAAGTTTTAAAAGCCCGATTAATTTCTTCTCCAATACTTGCTTGTCCTGATTGGAATTTACCATTTGAGCTAATGTGTGATGCTAGTGATTATGCAGTTGGTGTTGTTTTGGGGCAACGAAAAGATAAACTTTTTCACACAATTTATTATGTAAGCAAAACACTCAATGAAGCTCAATTGAATTATACTACCACTGAGAAAGAATTGTTAGCTATTGTGTACGCCTTTGAGAAATTTCGGTCTTATCTCATTTGTACTAATGTAATTGTTTATACAGATCATGCAGCTCTTAAATATTTATTTGAGAATAAAGATGCCAAACCAAGGTTAATTCGATGGGTGCTCTTATTACAAGAGTTTGATTTGGTAATCAAAGACCGAAAAGGGTCCGAAAATAAAGTAGTTGATCATCTTTCTCGACTCGAGAAAGGAAGTTTAGATGACCCTTCACTCCAGATTAATGACTATTTTCCAGATGAACAACTTTTAAAGGTATCACATTCTCCCCTTCCCTGGTTTGCTGATTATGTGAATTTTCTTGCTTGTCAGGTACTTCCTCCTGATTTGACATATCACCAAAAGAAGAGGTTCCTTCATGATGTGCATGCTTATTTATGGGATGAACCTTTCTTGTTCAAACGCTATAGTGACCAAGTCATTCGGAGGTGTGTGCTGGATGAAGAGATAGTTAGCATTCTCCATCATTGTCACTCCTCCGATTATGGTGGTCATTTTGGTGGAGCGTGGACCGCGATGAAAATTCTTCAATCTGGATTTTATTGGCCTACGTTATTTAAAGACTCACATCTTGTTGTTTTGCAGTGTGATCGTTGTCAAAGAGTGAGAAATATTTCACGTCGTCAAGAAATGCCACTTACTAACATTTTATAAGAGGAAATTATTGACGTTTGGGGAATTGATTTTATGGGACCATTCATACCATATAATCAAAATCTATACATCTTGTTAGCAGTAGATTATGTATCAAAATGGGTGGAATTCTTGACAAAATGTTTTTCCAACCAATAATGCTAATGTGGTGTTGAAATTCTTGAAAAAAACATATTTTTACTCATTTTGGCACTCCTAAAGCTATTATTAGTGATGAGGGTACACATTTTTGTAACCGTCAATTTGATATTTTGTTGCAGAAATATGGGATCAAGCATAAAGTAGCAACAGCTTATCACCCCCAAACAAGTGGACAAGCTGAAATTTCTAATAGGGAAATTAAAAGAATTTTGGAAAAGACTGTTTGTCCCTCCCGAAAGGATTGGTCTATACGTTTGGATGATGCTTTATGGGCATATAGGACGGCTTATAAAACACCACTTGGAATGTCTCCATACCGGTTGATTTTTGGAAAAGCTTGTCATCTTCCAGTGGAGCTCGAACACAATGCATACTGGGCTATTAAAAAGTTAAATTTTGATATGAAGGCTTGTGGGGAAAAATGACTTCTTCAATTAAATGAGCTAGATGAGTTCCAAATGGAAGCATACGAAAGTGCCAAATTGTATAAGGAAAAGACAAAGAAGTGGCATGATCAGAATATTTCCCATCGTACTTTTCAACCTAGACAACAGGTATTATTATTTAACTCACGGTTGAAATTGTTTCCAGGAAAATTAAAATCACGATGGTCCGGTCCTTTCATTGTCCGACAAGTATTTCCTCATGGAGCTGTGGAAATTTATAAGGAAGGTTCAGGTACAAGTTTTAAAGTTAATGGGCAGAGACTTAAGTCTTATTATGGAGGTAATGTTCCCGTAAACCAAACCTCCATTACTTTTTCCCCACATTAGGTATGTTGGAATAGTCTGGCTGATGACTATAAATTTAGCGCTTCATGGGAGGCAACCCATGTTTTTTATTTATTTGCTATAAGATAGGTTATTTAGTTTTAATTTAGGAGTTTCTAGTTTTATTTTGGTTTGTGTTTTATCCCCTCCAATTACTTTGTCTTAACATGGAAGTCCTTTTGTTTTGTTATTTTAAGTCTAATTTTTTTAGCATTGGGACAATGCATTGTTTAAGTTTGGGGGGGAGATTTACTTGCTAGTAGTTATTTTTAGGGTTGTGTCATTGGTGTTCTTCTTTATTTCATATTGTTCATCCAACTTATTAATTTGTTCGATGATAGAAGTGTTCGTTATTTTTCTTTATTTGATAATATAATATGAAGAAATTCTATGGGTGTCTATATTGTGAGTTGAGTGTGAATGTTTTTCCCTATATAAAATTTTTTTATAACTCCTAGCTTTGATTTTGATGATGCTTAGATGATGTTTATGCTATTGTTAATAAAATTGAAGAAAGTGATCTAGAATTCTAGTAAAGATTTTCTTGAGGCAAAATCATAGGTAACTTGTCATGATAGAAGTGATGTAGGTGAGTTTGTTAACCAGGTCCTTTCAAGCTATCCTTATTTATCCTTGTTTTAGCCAATTTTGAGCCATAAAATTGACCTGTTCTGCTTGTTTTCCTATGATATTAATAGACTTAGCCTTTATTTTATTTTATTTATCATTGTTTGTTAATTGTCCTAACCTAAAACCTCCAGTAATTGACTTTTTCCAAGGTTGGAATGAATTGATTACTAAATGAGAATGATATTTTGGGGTATGGAGTTGAAATTTTTTTATTTAATGTTTTGAAGTGTTGAAATTTTATAAAAAAAATGAAAAAGGAGTTGAAAAAAGAAAAGAAAAAAGAAAAAAAAGAAAAAATGTTTCATTGTTATTCTATCTATTATGTGTGTTTTTGGAAGCAGAATGTGAATGAATAGATGAAATTGTTGGTGACAAAGTTTTCAATTAATTTGTTTCAAGCTTAGAAAGAGTCTTGAGCTAGGGTTTATTGCTTTTGATCTTAATATCAATTTTAGGCCTTTAGCCTAGCCCCATTACAACCTAAAAAATCCTATTGATCTTGATTGACAAGGTACTTATATTAGTGGAGAGAAAATTTATACTTGAACTTATGGAGAATTTGATTTAATTGTATTGGATGATGGTATAAGCTGATTCTAAACTCATTTGAGAGATAAGTTTGGGAGTTTTATTTTCTTTGCATATTGGGAAATACATTTGCATCTTTATTTTACAAGTGGATATCTTATGAATTTTGGAATGTTATTATTTGATTTCAAGGAATAATATTCGTACATTAATGAGAAGTTATAAATTAATTTGTTGGATGGGCTGTGTGGAGTGGAGAAAATGAGTTGAGTCTAGTTTAGGTTTTGCTCGGGACTGGCAAATATTCAAGTTTGGGGGTGTGATAACTCTATAAGTAATATTCATGTTGATTTTTGTCATGTTTTGAGTGATTTTATTTCAATTTTATTAGTTTAAAAGTTTATCAGATATTATTAATAAATCGAGAAATTATTGTGAATTTGCTGTACAAAGTGCTAATTAAGGCTGTTCTAACAGGGTATAAGAGTTAGAAGATGATCCTTAGCCAACTAATGGGAGTTGGTAGCAACTAACTCTAATGATAAGCGAGATCTTCTTAGAGATAAGCGTGATCTTCATGAAGATATGCTGTAAAGATCTTTGGAGATATGGATATCCTTAGACGTTAAGGATAAACATGATCTTCATAAGATATTCTTAATGATCTTTATAGTTGCAAATAAACATGGAGAAGTTCTATATAAGGGGACGTCCTCTTGTGAAAGAGAGAACAACATTAGACGGCTAAGAGACGACACAAAAGACGAGAGAAGGAAGACGAAGAAGTTGGATCAGAAGAAGAAGACACTTTCTCCAAAAGAGTTTTTCTTTATTTTGATTTACTTTTCTTTGTAATTCAACAATGTCTTTCATATCACATATGAATTTCTTGTTTTTAATCGAATACTTTATGGAGTAAATTCTTTTCTAGGATTTTCAATGACACTTAGTGCATGGATTAATAAAAGTTATTAATTTTTATTTATGTGATTATGATGTTGGATTATCTATTTTATTCTGTTCATTAATGCTATCATTAGCCTGATCACCTATTGATTGATCTAGAGATTTGATCTTGTCTAGAGATAGTAAGATTAAATTTGTCAATAAATAAAATAGCCTTTGTTCATCTATTTTAGGTGATTCACATATGAGATAGAGATATATTCATATGTTTTGGGTAACTGTTAAGGATAGAATTTAAAGTATCATTTTGCATACACAATTTCATAGAGATATAGGAGTTGGGTACGAGTGATAAGTTTATGGTGAATCTAAGAGATATCATAAATAATTAATTCCCGTGGTTAATAATCCAAGTGCACAATTTCTAGGTAGAAGTTATAACTTTAATCATATAGAGCACTAAGTGATATTGAAAATCATAGAAAAGAATTTATTCCATAAAGTATTCGATTAAACATAAGAAATTAATATGTGATACGAAAGACATCGTTGAATTACAAAGAAAAGTAAATCAAAATAAAGAAAAACTCTTTTGGAGAAAGCGCCTTCTTCTTCTGATCCAACTTCTTCGTCTTCCTTCTCTCGTCTTTCGTGTAGTCTCTTAGCCGTCTAATGTTGTTCTCTCTTTCACAAGATGACATCCCCTTATATAAAACTTCTCCATGTTTATCCGCAACTCTAAAGATCATTAAGAATATCTTATGAAGATCATGTTTATCCTTAACGTCCAAGGATATCCATATCTTCAAAGATCTTTACAGCATATCTTCATGAAGATCACACTTATCTCTAAGAAGATCTCGCTTATCATTAGAGTTAGTTGCTACCAACTCCCATTAGTTGGCTAAGAATTATCTTCTAACTCTTATACCCTGTTAGAATAGCCTTAATTAGCACTTTGTACAACAAACTCACAATAATTTCTCGCATTATTAATAATATCTAATAAACTTTTAAACTAATAAAATTGAAATAAAAATCACTCGAAACATGACAAAAATCAACATAAAATTCAAATAATAATAACCCTTTTATAGAGTTATCACTTGGTCATGGGTCTAATCAGTCTTGGTCAACTCTTCACGATCGTGGACATGAACAGACCGGTGGACATGATCAATAACTAATGGTCTCTACAGATGTAATGACCCAGCCCAAAGTGCAACGTAATGGGCTAAGTCATTTCTTTAAAATGGGTACCCCGGAAGTTAAAGATCTATAGTCCATTCCCACTTATAAACAGGATCTTCTCCCAGTAGGTATTAGATGTGGGACTTAGTTGAGGGATCTCACAATCCACCCACCTTAGGAAATTTCGTCCCCGAAATGCCTATACTTGGCCCGTTGCTAGCCCCAGCCTACGACCTTCTGGCCCGTGACCGGCAGCCTAGCCAACGTTTTTAATCCAGCCCACCATCTAACACGGAACCAGGTTTGCTCTGATCCATTTGTAACGACCCAGCCCAAAGTGCAACGTAATGGGCCTAAGTCATCTCTTTAAAATGGGTACCGCGGAAGTTAAAGATCTATAGTCCATTCCCACTTATAAACAAGATCTTCTCCCAGTAGGTATTAGATGTGGGACTAAGTTGAGGGATCTCACAATCCACCCACCTTAGAGAATTTCGTCCTCGAAATGCCTATTCTTGGCCCGTTGCTAGCCCCAGCCTATGACCTTTCTGGCCCGTGACCGGTAGCCTAGACAACATTTCTAATCCAGCCCACCATCTAACACGGAACCAGGTCGGCTCTGATACCATTTGTAATGACCCAGCCCAAAGTGCAAAGTAATGGGCTAAGTCATTTCTTTAAAATGGGTACCCCAGAAGTTAAAGATCTATAGTCCATTCCCACTTATAAACATGATCTTCTCCCAGTAGGTATTAGATGTGGGACTAAGTTGAGGGATCTCACAACAGACCCCAACTACGGCAGTGGTACAATAGCGACTTTGAGGGCTCCGGCGATGAAGGAGACTGCTCAGCACGGTGGATCTCAGATCGATGAAGCTTTTAGTAGTGATCCAGTAGCCAGTGGCCCATCTGGTCAGCGGTGACAATGCCATGAATCTCTGGTGAAATTGATTTAGGGTTGGGCTCGATCGCTGTTTTTGGTGATGGTGGTGGCTTTCTGTGGCTGGACTTGTGTTTGTATCTGTCGATGAGAGGGACTGATTGGAGGCGGTCGCTTATCCTTCGGTGGTGGTGATCGGCCGGATGGAGTCTGAGAAGTTGGTCGGCTACTGCTATCGCACTACTCTGGTAGGCCTCTTTGGGTCATTTTTTGGTGATAGCGATGGTCTTCACTGGTGGATATCAGCTTGGGTTTGTTGGCGGCTATGAGAGGAGTACTGTAGTGGTTCTATTCAGGCTGACAGGGACCTGAGTTGGCTGGACGGAGGCCGTAAAGATGACTATTTGATGGAGTTTCACAGCTCCAACAAGGGACTTCTCGAGTGTTTTATGGTGACTTCGGGCTTCTTCGGCAATGGATCTTGGTCAAGTTGTATCAGGGGCACTCCACATGCCACGCCAGTGGTCTTGGAGGTCACTGGAAGGGTTCTCCAGCGAGGGCGCATCTCCCTTTCTCCTTGCTTTTCTTTTGCTGCTCCTTTCTCTTTTTACTTCTTTCCTCTCCTACTTCTACAACAAGAAGTAAAACCTGTCACTCGAGTCAGAGTTTTACATGAGTGAACCAGTCAGTTCATCTGTTAGTTTGAGTCAAGTCAGTTTGATTACATGTGTGCTGAGTCGAGGCCGACTGTGCATTATGAGTGATGAGGGTCAAGTGTACCTGAGTATATGATGATAATGTCAAAAAAATGATGAAAAATGAGTTATCAGAGTATATGTGTAACACCCCGTTTCGGCTCACCCGTGAACCGACCCGGAAATGTCACCGGCGACCGAACCGTTCGCTAATCTACTAGGTTCGGTTAAGCCGACCCGGATCTGCTCTCGGCGTCTTAAGATGGAGATGCAAACATGAGATGCATGAATGGGAACAATTGGGTTCTAACGCGGTCCTACATGCATGCTATGATATGTAAGCAAAATAAAACCATTCAATAGGCAAGAAATTTAAATAAAAATTCGTTAATTTTTACGGAAAAACGGACAGAATCTCCCCTAAATGTGCAATAGGGGCTAACCTGTCCACAACAAGGGTATATAAATATTTTAGCAAAATACGATAAAACATAACAATCTACCATGGCATTCAGTCATTATCTCATTTGTTTTCATCTAAGCCGAGGCTGAACTCAAGGCTCCCTGCTCATTCACATCTATCCGTTCATTTCATAACATGCAATTCATCCAAGCAAACACATCAAAATTATCATTCACATAGCATTAACACATCATTATTATACATTACACGCGGCAGGTACATGTGTGCGCGGTTCCGTGCTGCTCCTCCACAGTCCCGACAGCTTTCATCGCTCGCATTCCTCACCTACATATATATAGAAAAACCGTCAGTAACGAGTGTTACCGGCCCGGAAAATAACTAATATCAATCTGGCACAGGAGAGCAAACTCTCCTGTTGAATGAAAACCATATACTTCCTCAAGAACTCTCATCAGGGCACATATGGGAGCCGTCGCCCTCGGGTCGACAGCGTCCCCCTTTCTTTCTCATTCTCATACCTTGGCCATTTCTCTATCGCTTCTCGCATCAAATCTCATTCCTTTCCGCCCTCTGCACCTTCCATATTACTCCTGGCCTTGAGTACGAAGGCCGAGCACTCTCAGGCAGTCGCCTTTAGTACCCTTTGAAACCACAAGTCTAGACATGCGCTGCAATGCAGTACCCGTGAACCTCCACACTTCTCCGGGTTTGAGGAACTCAAAGGTGGAGTTGTCAGGATCCCTCGGGAATGAAACGGCTCGTACACCATTCCAGAGCCCACTATCGACTCACACGTGCCCGCTCGCGTAGCACGGTAGTCGGATTTCCCTCATTCAATCTCTCACAAAAACGCGAAAACTATACATATATATAGGTCTGGGTTGGGATTTATACAATAGGCCCGAAGGCAACGTGAGCTGGATCTGAAGTTCGAAAACAAACTCGAGGGATCTCATCCTCGAGGGTTATTAATCCGGAAAAGAACTGTTGGCTAAATGGCCCGAGTTAAGTGGGATCCGATAAAACGCCACTTAACTCGTCCTGCACATGATAAATCAAATACACAATAGAATAGCGTAAAACAGAGAACGAGTCCTAAACGGACCTGGTAGAAGCTCCAAACGGGTCCACGCGCCTAGGCGGCGAGCTCCTACACCGTACCTACACAATCAAGCTAAAAACTAACGCCCGCATGATGAATCACACATCCTATAGCATGCACACACAATCAACACAATCACGCATCAATCAACACACATCAACCTATATCAATTCTAGCAAGTCTACTTAGGCTAGTTTGCATTAGATCATGATCATTACCTAGTTACCCTAATTACTTTCTTAGCCTCCATTTTTAACACCACTCAATCAAACAAATTTCATATTTTATCCTTAATCAAATCTACATTTATATATATTATTATAACACACAATTCACCAATCCTAGCATGCAATTCTAATAATCAATACTTTCAAATAATTAAGTTAAAATAAATTATACCTCGCGTCGTCGAAAATCGGCGACGGCTAGGGTTTCCGTTTCGTGGCTCGAAACTCGAATTCGGCACCTAGCGGCGTCCGAAGTCCGATCAGATTGGACCGGGTGCGTTCGGCGGATGATCCGGCGAATTTCCCAATGAATCCAATTTTCCGGCGGTTCCGGCGGTTTTCCGGCGAGTGTCGGCGGTTTTCCGGCGGATTCCGACGGTTTTCCGGCGATGATTCGGGACGGGGCAATCAGGGGGTCTATCGGCACCAGCTCGACGAGCTTGGTCCAATGGTGGTGTCAAACAGGGTAGCCGAGGCGGCGATGGCCGTCGACGGCGGCGTCGAAAATGGGCGGCGGCGGCGGCGTGCTCCGATCGGGGCTGCGGCCGGCCTCGACGGCGGTCGGGATGATGGGGGAAACGTCGGCGACGGCGAGGGGGTGGTCGTCAGGGTCACAGCGGCGGCGGCGCGGCCCGGACGGCGGCGGAATCCGGCTCGGAGTGGCGACGGCCGAGGCGGTTTCGTGGGGCGATTCCGGCGTCGTGGCGGCGAGACGGTGGCCGGGGTTGGTCGAGGCGGCACGGCGACGGCGAGGGGCGACGGGCGGCGTTGATCGGCGGCAGGGCGGCAGTCGACGGCGGCGGCGGCGACGCACAATAGGCGGCGCGGCTAGGGTTTGGGCGGGGAAGATGTCGGGAGGGAGAAAAACATGCCTCAGTGGCAATTTCGTAAATAAGTATTGACTCGATTCCTACTCGAGTCAAAATAATAACTAGTTCGTAATAAATTCTAAAAAAATCTAGAAAAATATGGAAAAATTCCATAAAATAAAACAAACACAACAACATCCAAATGGCATGCTCTATAACTAATAACCCACCCGAATATAATCCAACGCGTCCTAATGCGTTATTCGGCCTAAAACTATTTCTACGATCAAACATATAAAAGAAAAAAATACTGCATACTTTCATATATTCTGATAACTCATCTCTCACCATCTCCTCGACGTTATCATCATATATTCCGGTACACCTGACTCTCATCGCTCATAACTCACGGCTGGCCTCGACTCAGCACGCGGTTCATGAAACTGACTCGACTCGAACCAACGGTTGAACCGACTGGTTCGGTAACGTAAAACTCTGACTCGAGTCACGGGTTTTACAATATGATAGTATGCAGTTAATTTTTTTATGACGATGATAACTTCGGACGCCACTGGGTGCCTAATTCAAATCCCGAACTGCGTGACAAACCGTAGTCGTCGCCGATCGCTGACAAAGTGAGGCATAATTAACTCCGACCTAATTATTTAAAATTGATAATTATTAGCACAACATGGTAAAATTTGATTGATTAAAATCTTCAACTGGTAATATTCTGACCTCAGATCAACTTTGAGAAGACGACTATTGAGATCAACTGATATAATAGATCATCTATGCGAGAAAGAGGTTATATGTTCTTAATAGTTGCATAGTTTAGCATCCTATAATCGATGCATAAACGCATGCCCTATCCTTCTTCCTCACGAATAATACTGGTGCTCCCCATGGAGAGACACTCAGTCTGATGAATCCTTAATCCAATAGTGTATGTAATTGTTCCTTGAGTTCATTGAGCTCAAGAGGTGCTATTCTATATGGAGCTCTAGAGGTCAGTGTTGTGCCTGACATCAACTCAACGGCAAGGTCTACTTTTCTATTTGGTGGCAATCCACTAATCCGCTCTCGGAATATGTCAATAAATTCTCCGACTACTAGAATCTGCTATATGCAATGCATGTCTCAAATAATTCAATTTGATAATGTATTTAATGACTTATGTCTTCTCCACGGAATTTATGGGTAAAAATAAAGGAGCTAGTATCTTGAAGAATTAACTCATAATATTAACGGGTTTTCCTTGAAGTAATTGGAAAATGGGATAAAGACGGGAGAAGAGAGGAAGCAATTATATGTGGAGTTTTATCAAGATAACATATATGCAATGGATTATGCTTAAGAATATAAAGGCTGAGTACTTTAATTGAATCATTATGGGATGGTCTTTTACTGGATTTGGGTAGAAGGTGGGTCAAATAAAAGTAGTTTCTTTTTGGGCGGAGCAAGACCTGCATAAGACTTATAAAACTGTTTACCTTTATTATGCATTTTGATATTCAGGACATTTTTGTATTTGTATGGAGATTGTTTGTCTTTGTCCATGTCCATTATACCCTAAATTCATGAGTGAGAAACATAGAGAGAAAATTAGTATCAACTTTAATGTATTCGATGTCAAAATTGAAAATTACTAATAAGGCTTGCCAGGGTGCAAATATATATTTAGAGGCTAAATTTTTACATCTTTTATAAGATGTCTTTAGCCGCTTTATAGTCAATTCTTAATCAAAAACTCTGATTAAACAAGTCATCTTAAAATTTTAACATACAATTGACAATACTCAACATTTCCTTTTTAATAGTAGAATACTTTTGTTGAGTCGGGTTCCAAATTCCTCAATAATATCTAATAATAACTTTTTATTATTAATAGATTATTATAGGATACCCCCAATGCCTAAGTTAGATGCATTAGTTTCAACCTTTAAGGATGAGGGATGAGGTAAACTTAAACATGAAATAAATTGGATTTTTTGTTTAATATGTTGGACTGCTTTAGTATGAGTGGTAGACCAAGGAGGAGGATTTTCTTAAGAAACTGCCATAATAGTTTACAATCTTGAGCCAAGGCTTTATAAAAATCTGAAACATAATTTAAACTTCTCTAAAAATCTTTGTAACTGAGTTTTATCTATTAACTCATCAAGAAATTTACTAGAAAACTCAATTACTCTTTGTATTGGTCCAATATAATTATTTTCAATTTCATGACCTAAATACTTAATTTTTTCTTGAACTAAATTCATTTCCCGCTTTGATACGACAATTTTATGGAATTGCATAAAATGTTTAAAATGTTGATCTAAATCATTCAAATATACCAAGATATCATCTATATAAACGATAATAAAATTTACATAAGGATTAAATATATCATTCATAACTTTCTAAAATTCAGAAGGAGCATTTTTTTAACCGAATGGCATAACATTCCATTCGTACGGTCCAAAAGGGACATTAAACATTGTTTTGTATCTATCTTTTTATGAATTTGAATTTGCCAAAATCTATATTTAAGATCAAATTTACTAAAGATTTTAGCTTGATATAAACGTTTAAGTAAATCTTTCTTGTTTGGGATGGGATAACTAATCTATTTTAGAACCTTCTTTAATGGCTTATAATTTATTACTAATCTTGGTGTTCCTCAATTTCAGTAGCTTTATAAACACAAAAAAATGAGCAGGACCAAGGAGATTACTAGGTTTAATTAAATTCTTCTGGAGTAAATCTTGTATTTCACTTTGACAATATAATAGAAGTTCTTTACTCATTTGAATTGGCCTTGCCTTACTGGGAATTTGAGCATTATAAAAATTATCATCATAAGGAAGAGTAATTTTATGTCGTTCCCAAAACGTTGTAGGCAATTCATTACATAGTTCTTCTTCAAACTGTTTTTGGAATTATTTTATTTTATTTTTAATTTCTAGTAATTCTAATTTTTCTTTAAAATTTAGCAATTGCACTTCTTCTTTTAGATAATTAATATGAGCATTCTTTCTCAAAGATTCCCTTTTACAGAAGAAATTGGCATTTTTTGTTTAGGAAATTCTAACTTAAAGTTCAGCTCTTTACCTTTGATTTTGGTATGAATACCAACATCATCAATGGTAAATGGTTCTATTAGTACGTTAAATGGATTTCCAAGTATAACATTTGTACCAGCATATTGAACAAGTATGAATGTCATTTATATCTTATTTTTAGTTTTTGATCATTAGCTGTAGAAAGTGCCTAAGTAATTTTTTCATAATATCGAGTTTGTATTAATCCTTCTTGTATTATGTTACTATCTGCACGAATATCTACTAAAACTAATGTTTCTAGAGTAAATTCTTGATTAATTATTAGTTTAATTTGTAAAACATACTTTCGTGATATTGTTTGTTCTATTATATTTAAATATTCATTCAGAGTATTTGATGATTCTCCAAGAATCTTCAAATAACTTTAATTCAGAATCAATATCATTTTCCTTATCATTTGCTAATTCTAAAATTTTTATTCTTCTTTTTAATTGAACAACTTCTAACTTAAAAGTATTAATCTCTGCACGCAAGTCATTAACTGATAAAGGTTTTTCTTGTTTTATTCTTCCTAAGACCTCTGTCATAGTGTATGCAGGATTAACTATAGCCTCCATTTTAGGTTTGAGTTTTTGTCTTTGCTAGCAACTAAAACCTTCTCAATCATAGCTCTCTATTGTTCTTTATCTGTAATTGAATCTATTAAATCTAATAAGATAGATTATTGTGCTATAATCATGTTTATACTCAAAACATTAAGATTCATAATGGCTTTGTAGTGATTACATTCACAATGATCACAATTATTGGTTCTAGTGCTAGTATCAGTTGATTCTAATATATCTATTTCCAAGTATTTTCTAATAATTCAAACAAACTTTCCTTATCTTCATCTGAGATGTCTAATTCACTAATCTTATGTCTTAATTTACGTTGACTTCTAGTATGACCTGTTTTGCCACAATCCTAGCAAACTATAGGTTTAGTACTAGCTTTGTGCTAAATGGTTGTAGATTTTTTCTGAAAAGTTTTTCCTTTCTTCTTTTTATCTTTTTCATCAGTAACTTTAGATTTTTTTGGCCAATTCTAAACTTCTTTTGACTTCTAGGGAAAATGTTTTTACTCTTAATGTAATAGACAAAGAAGGGACATGAACGGCAAATGTACCAAATTGGTTACAAATTGTCCCAATTCTTTCCTTCTTGCTAGTCTTTGTTTTTTCAATTGATTTTTCAAATTTATTGCAAAGAGAAAAACCTTCTAAAACAACGTCATTAATTAATTTTCCAAAGGTGAAAAAACTATATGGGATAGTTCTATTATACTGATTTCTTAGTCGGGTTCTAATTCTTTCTACAAATAAAGGAGGTAATCCGACTAAGAATCTTTCATTCCAAAATCTAAAATGTAATCATTTCTTTGAAATAAAAGAGATCAAAGCGTATCTTTGTAGCATATAAAATGTATTAAATAAGGACATTTTAATTCATGATTAATTCTTGTGTCCTTTCTTTAAAGCCAGTTGTATCACCTATAAAATGATACAAAATAGTGGTAATTAAAACGTAAACAACACCTTCTTGGGGTTGTGCTATAGTTGAATCAATTTAGATTAAATTTAATACTTTGCTTTTCTGCATAGGGGCCAAATAGTGATCCCATCAACCTTTTTGGTTGTCTAGAAAATCTGGCAATAATAAATTCAGTAATTTGTCTATCTGAATTATGATAAATAGTAGAATACATAAGCATGTTATGTAATGTTATTATCTGATATTCAGATTGGCCATCAATACTCCATTCATAGATGGACTTATTCACAAGATAATATAGAATTAATTGTGTTTTCTTCAAATACAATTGAGGCAGGTGTTGGTCTCAGGCAGCAACATCTTCCTGTTAGAAGAGGCTAACTTACCTTATATTTTGCCATTTCAATTTTATTATTAGAAAAATAATTTATTAATTTCTCATAATTTTCCAATTCTTCATTGATAACTTTTATTAAATAGATTATCTTAATGGTTCCTAATTTCTTAGTTAAGTTTTCTACTAAATCTTCATTTAAGGGTAGCTTATTATTAAATCATTTTGAAGACACTATTGGAGGTTTAATTAACACAGATTTTACCTTACTATCATCAATCTTCTCTATACCTTTCTCCCTTGGTAGAAATTTCTCTTAAAGCTAGGAAAGGTGAGAAGCAATTGTTTGCAGATGTAAATGGGTATAGTTGTTTTACTTAATAACCATAGATAGGTCTTCAATAGATAACTTTTTAATATCCACTTTAATGATTGAATTAGCTTCTATATTACCATAGGTGATATTTCCTACTGAGGGATGCTTACTTATTACTGTTTTACTATCAAAAGTATCCCAAATTTTTGTTTCTTTCAAAACAAAAATTCGAGATAAATTTAATACTTATACCAAGTAACAAAGGGGATTTCATAACCCAACTTACTTAGGTAAGCATAATATTTTGTCTTAAAAGTCAGTAATTCATCTAGGGGAAAATTAAAATGCCACTGTCTAAATTTGTTATGCCAAGGAAGCATAAACTCAGCAGAACATTTTTCTTTATCTGTAAAAGTACTTAAGGTATTAACCTTAAATTCCATATCTGAGAAAGATAGTTCATTTGTGTAAATTCTATTTGATCAGATAAAAAAATTCCTTTTACACTGGAAGTAGATGAGGATGATTTATTTGTTGCTTCAAATCTTTCTGAGAATATTTTGACATCTTCAAAATATTCTGTAATTTTTTTGCTTTCCATAAACTTATCCTAGGTGGAACTATTTTCTCTAATTTCTAATATTTAGATAATTCTACCTTAGATTAAGTAATTGTTTTAGGAACAGATAAATTAGATTTATTAAAATCTAACTGAAAAAGAGTTGTTTTCTGTTAGAGGACATGATTTTTGCATTAGGACATATAATAGTCGTTGCCTTTAGGCAAATTCTATAGACAACACGTATGTTTAATCAATCCAGGAAACATATCATAACCTTGAGTTTATAAATTAAAGATTAAGGTTTCTTTAATATGTGGATCATGCAAATTAAAGATTAAGATTTCGTTAAATAAATTAATTAAATATAAATTAAAGATCCGGACATTGCTACTCATCTAGAGAGCACCGGTAGCCACTGCAAGAGAGAAAAATTCGAAGGAGATGGGGACCAAGATGACATGATGGGTGGCATATGTGCTTTGTGTGAAGAAGGTAGTGGTGAACATAGCTTTGTAATACGATCAATTGGAAGTTGTATGTGTAATTTGTAGTGCTTTTGAGGTGGTGTTTTTCATCTCAAGTGATCTACTTTATTTGGTGTTTATTCTCTATTATTATGAGCTGTTGCTTTTTTGCTTCTTCTTATAATTTGTTATGACAATTTGAAACTTATGAAACAGGTTTGCTGGTGCTTCATTGTATCACTCTGCAATGTCGACTTTGGCTGAACGCCAATTCTTTGCTTGGAATAAGTGTTCTGAGAAAGTTGCATTACCCTATGTTAGGTTATGGAAAAGTCTTCTCTGTTCATCATGAATCCGTCTTGGGGTCATCATCTTCCTTCAAATGGGTTACTTTCTTTGTACATTTCGTAGATTGACATTTGAAAATATCTTAAATTGGGGGGAACATCATGGGCACAGTGGCATGACAAATCTCTTGGTCGTGTGGAATGTATGACATTGACAAGAGTGGAGTCTGTCGGCCATGTCCGTAGTGATGAATGTACAGAAGGATTGAAGCTTGATCTGAGCTCATCCTCGCTCTCTCTTCTGAAATGAAATTGGTTTATTTCTTCTTTTTTCTTCTATGAGCTCTGTAAATTGATTATAGGAAAAAGAAAATAAGAAAACATCTACCCATATTTGTTATTTTAATTATGTGATATGAGTTGTATTGGGTTTATTTCTTTTATTTTTTAATCCAAGTAAATCATGTTTTTTTAACAAGCAATGGGCAGATATTAGGAACACAGTTTATGTTTGGCATGAGGTTTGTTGATCCTTCTTTATGTCTTGAACATGGTTTACCTCTTATTTGGTTATAGTTTGCAAGTTAGTCCTTATTGTATTGCCTTTGACTCAAATCCGATCTGAAAAATTCAGATGCCCGAAAAGTCAATCTACTTATTTCTCAGTTTCAACCCCACGACATTTTTTTAAAAAATTATTTGATTATTTGGTTTTAACCTCCTTTTAAACTTAAATCAGATCAAATCTATATTTAAATCTCCAAATCCAAATCTCATCTAACATGTCCAAGACCTTATTCCATCCCGAGAATTATGAGTTTAAAATATGAGTTTAACGTAAATTATTGTAAATAACTAAATTTTAATAAAAATAAAATCTTTACGAAAAATCAATAAAAGTACATCAATTCTGATCCTGGGGTTTCGCATTGACTCTATCTCGAGTCCAGAACCCTAATTTCAGCCCAACTTAAATTGTGTCCATTATCGGCAAGTTTGAGTTTGGTGGCCCGGTTAAAAAGACGAGCATAGATGTCCGAGTCCAAATTCCATCCCAAACGAACAACGTAAATGTTGTTAAACCCGGAAATTAAAAATGGTAACCGGCTGGTAATGGGCTCGGACATAGCGCCGGGATCCACGTGTTCACTCGTCAAAGCCTCGCCCAAGTCCCAACAACCTTCTTCTCCGATCCTCGCCTTCCCACCGGCTGCAGCTGCCGCCGTCTTTACCAGAAGCTCGCGGCGACGCTGATATGGAGCGATTGAGGATCGTCATCGTCCTCATATCCCTATCGTTCTCGCTCAATCTCTCCATCGGAACTGCTGCTCATTCGGGTGGACCGGGCGGATCCAGCGTCTCCGCCGCCAAGGTTCGGCAGGTCTCGTGGAGGCCGAGGTGAGTCTCGCATTCCCCTCCTCTCCCCCGGCCATGCTCACCCGTTAGCTGATTTTGCTGCTCCGTTTTTTTGTATCCTCGGCGCAGGGCTTTTGTGTACGAAGGTTTCCTCACCGGCGGAGAGTGCGATCATTTGGTCTCTCTGGTTGGTTCTCACTCACCCTCTCTCTATCCTCCTTCTACTTGGGTCTACTTGGCCCGTTTTTTTAAACATTTCTAATTCGATTTGGAAGATGTACCATCTCAATCTTGCTGGTTGGTTGCCTCTCTCTGTGCTTGGTCTGAGTGTCATTCTGAATTGGATTTTCATATATTTATTTTTTGTTGATTTCGAAGTCGTTTGATTTCAGTTTTGATTTGTGTGATGTAATTAGATTTACTCGGTCGACCATTTCGTTTTGATTTCGACTTCGATTTCGATTCAGATGGTATAATTAGGGTACTTGGTCGATGGGTTGATTATTATTTCGATCCTAATTTCAATTTGCATGATGTAATTGGTTTACTTGGTCGACGAGTTGATTTTATTTTGATTTCGATCTTGATTTCAATTTGATGTAATTAGTTTACTTGGTCGATCATCGATCAGTTGATTTTATTTTGATTTCGATCTTCATTTCAATTTGATGTAATTAGTTTACTTGGTCGATGAGTTGATTTTGATTTTTTTTAGTAGATTGATGTTTTTTTGTTTGATTTTGATGGATAGTGTGCATTTTGATGTGTGTTTTTTGTTGTCTTGGGTTTGCGGGATACCGTAGGCCAAGTCGGAATTGAAACGGTCGGCTGTGGCTGATAATCTGTCGGGAAAGAGCACACTCAGCGATGTTCGCACCAGCTCTGGCATGTTCATCGGCAAGGCCAAGGTTGTTTTGATTTCCATTTACTTAATTTTTATTTCACTCAGTTTAATTGGAATTGTTATGTTTCTCTTATTCTCTGAAACACCGGGTTGTAGGTCGCTTATAGGTGGAGAGAAAGCGTTTACCTTGCTTTCAGTTTACAATTATGGGCTATAATTTATGTGTCCTATATTTGGAAATGGAGTATGGAGTAAATTGATTTCGATTTTCTACATGACATACAATTTTACACCTTACTCTAATTAAGCCGGGGTTGGTGGAATGGAAGTTTTATTGCCAAGCAATTTCTTCTGATGGAAATTGATGACAAAGACTATGCCAAAACAAAGCACCTGAGTTTTTAGCTGGATATGGTTGGAAAGATGTAGGTTTTAGCATTTAACATCACACCCCTCACCTCCCTTTCTAGGTTAAGGAATACACATTTTGTGATAAATTGTTTAACAATTATGATTATAGTCATCATTCATTGTGAAATTGGTAATGACAAATGCTGGAAGATAGAAGAGAAAGAAGATAAAGATTATTTCACTAAAATGGAAAAGTAGAGCGGCATTCCGATTGATGTGGATAACTGTATAGGCCATGTTGCTTTAGTCATTCTCTATCATCTGGGATACACGGATGATTGTAATAATGATTTCAGCATCTAACATTTTCTTTATTTTTGGAAGAAGCTGCTAGTTAGAATTTTAGTATCTACTAAATTGGTGTGTGGGTTTTTGATTCAGATTGCATGAAGTTGTTAGTAGGGATTATTTTGGTATTACTTTTTAGTCTTTTGAACAATCTTGTTGCATTATTAATAGAAAATTACCTAATTATATAATGGAGCAGTAGGCCTGCGCAACCTAGGATTTAGTTCTTTATAGCTGTAAAAACAATCTTCTTTATCTTTTTTTTAAAAAAAAATTTGGTACTTTGAGCAGGATCCTGTTGTCTCCAGAATTGAAGACAAAATTGCTGCATGGACATTTCTTCCTAAAGGTAGATTATATTTATCAGCTGGTGATACCTTTTGTTTACTGATTTCAAGTTTTGTGCATCTCTGAGGTTGATAGGAGCTACATTTTTATTTGTTTGACTGAGGTTGGGCTTTTTACAATTTTGAGTTCAGAAAATGGTGAAGATATACAGGTTTTGAGGTATGAACACGGCCAAAAATATGACCCACACTATGATTACTTCTCTGACAAGGTCAATATTGCTCGGGGTGGGCATCGTATTGCCACTGTGCTTATGTATCTCACTGATGTGGAGCAAGGTGGTGAAACAGTATTTCCTGTGGCAGAGGTTAGTTAATAAGTGTTCACGCCTGTTGTTACATTTTTTAACTTGGAAATTTTTTCTGTTTTGATTCAGTTTGGAGTTTTCAAATTCTCCATTTTGGTGTGAGTTTACTGGTTAATTTACATTGTTGTCTTACATGTATCTTTAAATAGGAACCCACTCGCCATCAGGGCCACGTCCGGGACACTGACCTATCAGATTGTGCTAAAAGGGGAATAGCTGGTAATGACTTACTGTTTTCGTTTGTGAAAATGGTGTGTTTCTCTTTTTCACTATCTTGAATTATGACCACAATTCACTTAAATAAAATATCCAATTTTATGAGTTTGTTCCTTCAATGCTGACGTTAATATAACTGGTCTGTGGATTCAGTAGTATCCCTGGCAAATGAGACTACACTGGGCAAGCTAATAAGTGTGCAAATAAGTTCTAAATGGGGACAATTGTTTCGCTCATTGCTATAATATTGCCTGCCTTTCTGTCTGATGTCATGTCCTTTACCGTCTTATGCTGTTGATTTGGATTTTAAGATTGCTTTTTTATTCTTTTTTTTGCCTTAGTTAAACCAAGAAAAGGGGATGCCCTGCTTTTTCTTCAGCCTCTATCCAAATGCAACACCAGATCAGAGTAGTCTTCATGGTGGGTGTCCTGTGTTGAAAGGTGAAAAGTGGTCTGCCACAAAGTGGATTCATGTCGAATCATTTGATAAAACGATTAGTAGTGGTGATGGTACCTGTAAGGATGACAATGCTAATTGCGAACGGTGGGCTGCCCTTGGTGAGTGCACCAAAAATCCAGAATACATGGTTGGTTCATCTGATGTCCCAGGCTACTGTAGGAGAAGTTGTAAGGTTTGCTAGCCTCTCCCTGTTCTCTTTTCCACTGAGTAAATTTCTTTTGGATGTGAAATACCCCCAGCCTTGGACACATATACATCATATCTTTTTGTATCCTTTATTCGTTTGTTTAATTTAAATGAAAAAAACAAGTTGGTCCTGATTTTTATTGGAAATTTTCACTGGTGTCGATTTCCTTTGTGATGGACGAGGAGGACTTGTTATTTGACTTATACTTCTCATATATATATATATATGAAGATAAAGATTGTTTGAATGTGGATTGATCATCATTCTTTTGTTACTGTTGACCAGAACTAATGAAGTCAGTTTTTTACAACCAGTGGTTAATCTGATAGAAAAAATCACCCATATCCCAGTTAACTTGTGTTTACACAAGGTGAATGTTTAAATTCTTGTTTCCAAGAAATTAACAAAGAGAAAAGTTGATCAATTTTCGCTTATCATCTATGGTCTAAGGACATTTGAGTAGCTATATATTATTGTATTTTCATGGTTTCTCTTTGAAGCCGTGCCTGCTTTCAATATTATGTCATGCTCAATGTGCTCATATATAATGCTCATCTTTTAGGCTATTGACACGTCATTTTTTTAAAGAAAAATTATTTGGTAGCTTCATGTGAAGTTTCTCTTAATTTTCAGTGCAGTTTCTGTGACTTTATCTACTTCTATGGCCTATAAATTTGGCTAAATACCAAATTGATATGAAGTTTGAATCATTGCTTAAAGAAGGTACAATGCATGTCCCTTATTGTGATCATGGAATTATATCAATAATCATAGTTATCGATCAAATTACTATCTACTGTATATGAAATAGATTTCTTCAAGACATTCACGCTTAGTTTTGCTACACTTTGATTAAAGAAGACAACTTGTAAATGTATGTTTTTTATAAGAAGTAATTGTGCATAAATTAAGGCATTTTAATTCATTTCCATTTCATTTTTGTAAAAGCTTACTTATAAAAAAATGTGAATAAAAAGGGCTCCGGGAACCGGTTAATTAGACAACAACAGGCTGAGTCGTAGAACTAGCCTCTTTTATGACTTGAACCTGAACCCGTGATCAAGATGTTATGGACACGTGGCAACTCTTACACTTTCTTTTCCGAAATGCTCCCCTCTTATAAAAAAATGTAAATAAAGATACTAAAATTTGAGGTAGCTCATTTTCGCGTGGAATTTGAATGTCTTTTTTTTAACATAGTTTGAATCAACCTGGGAACTAACTTTCTCCGAACCTTTAATCCCCTTAAAAGAAAACACCTTTGTCAAAGTGGAATTTATAATTGCCACCGTCATAGACGTTCCTAAATGCACGAATTGATGCATGCCGCGTCATGGAGCATGCGTTCCCTACATTGCACAAAGATCCGTACTCACCACTTGGAATTATAATTTAAAATATCGTATTATATTACCCGATTGTACCAATAGACGACATATTGCCTTTAATTCTATAACACCTCAATTCGGCTCACGGCACAAATCAAATTAAAATATTAAATCATAGACCAGTACACTTTCTCAACTTAAAAGCAAAATCGACTTACTGAACAGACCTAATTACTCGACGAGTGAAACGATGGAAGGTTCGATATAATATAATATGCAACTAAAATATACATGATCACACAAAAAATATACACAGACACCTTAGGCTGAGCCCATGGAAATAAAATATCCTAAATGAATCTAAATTACAAGTGAGAGTTCAAATCTTGAAAAAATAAGTAGTCTCCCTTGTAACTAGGACATGGAAAAAATTTTATAAACTTGTATAATTTTATAATTTATAAAAAGTGTACGCGAGCATTAACATTTCACACATATTCCACCTCGTTCACATCACATCATTGATCATTTTTATTACAATTTTATTTCATTCTTCAGGCCAGTGGTTTGCCTAGTCTTCAAATCCTCTAACCTGCAAAACAAAATCCAAAAACTCATCCAACCCATGTTTTTTCTTCGTTCCAAATACCTATACAAGTAATATAGTTTAGCATACGTGAATTAATTTTTATCTTTCAATTTCAAGACTTCGTGGTTTGGGAAATTCCTATATAAAATGGTTAGACCTGCGTGCCCCATAATATATTATCTGGAAAATAGTTTAAACAAAGGTTAATAATAATAATTTTCATACAACATAAGACATGATAGTTTTGTATTTCAAAGACCTGAAGGCTCTCATATATGACCTTTTCAAGTAACTCATTAGCCCACAGGACCATTTTCCTCGTAAAGCATATAGGCCTCACATCACAAAAGCAAACCACATCACACAAGAGCAACCAAGTCAATCATACCGTGAGTTAACTCTGGATCCTTATGTTTCCTGGACCAAATTTACAATACCAAAATATATAGAAAATATATATTATTAATAAAAGATTATCAATCCAAAAATAACTAAGAAAAAATATTTCTAAATTAGAAAATGATGACTCATCATCTACGATAAACTTCATTATGAAATCAAAAATTTCTCCACATACACATCAACATACTACTAAAATATACCCAATAAGGCCTAATAATAATTACAGGAATACACATAGACATAAATAAAAGATATTCGATGGTAACATGTTACGAACGTGGCAAATGATGATTGATTATCTACGAGAAACTTCATTATGAAATTAAAAACTTCTCCGCATCCACTTTATCGTATTATTAAAATATGGTCAATAAGACCTAATTATAATCACAAAAATAAATATGAACATAAATTAAAAATATTCGACGGTACCGTGTTAGTAACGTGGCCAACCGTGCCCAAACTAATATCACAACATATCGTGGATATGCCCAACAAGAAGTCATACCATAGTTACCCCAGCATCCCGAATATACTCTACGGGAAGAAGAGAACAATAGCAAACAACGAAGACAGACTACCACGCACATCACAAAGCTTCCCGCAACACAAAACGCCACACACCAAACCAGCTGATCTATACGTATAATTCTCTTCCATATCTCTGATGTATCATCTCTTGATCTAAATTTCAATCAAGACAAGTTCCACTTTTGGGAATTTTTTTTCTTTGTCTCAACCCAGATCACAACGAAAAAACTATTTTCAGAATTCAGAGGAGACAACCCAACTTGACCATTTGCCTAAATTGATTCATATCATCAACAATCTCATTCCTCCACCACCCTCTTCCTCTCCTCCAACACACTCAACACAGGCCAGTACTCCTCCGGGCACAATGGAATGTCAGTGGCTCTTTCTCAACAGCGGCGCAGAGGACATCGGATCACCTCAACTGCAACCTTCGGCATAGACCATGCTTTTAAACAGGTGAGTGATTTCCTAAGCCATGAAGATGTAGGAGGAGTGGGTATCTATGGCATGGGAGTAGTAGGCAAGACCATTCTCATGAAAAGGATTAATCAAGAGCTTCTACTACCACAAGGATTTCATGTAATTTGGATTACTGTTTCCAAGTCAATCAATGTGGACAAGATCCAACAAGGTATTATGAAAGGGTTGGGATTAGAACTTGATCCCGATGAAGAGCCTCATAACCGTGCCCGAAGCATAAGTAGGACACTGGAGGAAGAGGATGGAAGGGTTGCTCTTTTGTCGGATGACATTTGGGAGTTTGTAGATCTTGAGGAGGTTTTGGGTCCTGTAGAATTTGATCCCTCCATTTTCAAGATAGTGTTCACAACTAGGCTGAAAAGGGTGTGCAAGCAGATGAAACCACACAAAGAAATCAAATTGGAATGCTTGGGGTGGGATGATTCATGGGCCCTGTTTGAAAAAACTGTAGGGAGGAAGCCCTTCATGATTGTGATTTGAGGATTGTAGGAGTTGCCAAAGACATTGCCAAGGAGTGCAAAGGGTTGCCACTTGCGCTCATTGTCATTGGTCGAGCTATGGCGGGTATGCGTAGTGTGGAAAGAATGGGAGTCAGCATTGTCCACCCTTAGGAAATTCCCGTCCGAGTATGCAGAGAAAAAATTGTTTTCACGCTTAAAGTAAAGCTATGATATGCTGCCAACCCAAATGGCCAAAGACTGCTTCTTGCATTGTTGCTCTTTCCTGAAGATTCATACATACCCAATGAAGAGCTCGTAAGAGTTTGGATGGGAGAAGGGCTTTTGGGGTTGCATAAAAGCTATATGGAAGCACGCAAGAAAGGATATGAAATCATTGGAACACTAGAAGCAGCATGTTTACTAGAAAAACAAATTCGGCCGGGAGTAAAGATGCATGACATTCTGCTGGAAATGGGACTGTGGATCATATGCGATGACAAGTTCAATTTTATCCTTGATAGTGGAATCAGTTTTTCAAATGAAGAAAAAGCTGAGTGACGGATAGTGGCAAGGAGGATTTTCAGATCAGAAAAGAGCATATAGCTTGAACAACCAACTTGCAGTAATCTGTTAGCATTGCTGCAAAGTGAACCCGGTACTGGACTGGCCAGAGTTAGTGAACCAAGTGGGTTTTTTGAATCAATGCAAGGTTTAAGAGTTCTGCATCTTGATGGGTCGAATTTCATGGCATTCCCGTCGCAATTGACTCACTGCCAGAACTGAGATATCTACGTATATGCAAGTCAAATTTGATTACTGCCAGAAGAAAGAAGAAAGTTGAGCAAGTTGATGGTGTTAAGATTGGAGTGTAACAACTATCTTGGAGAACTTCCATCAGCAATAGGACAGTTGGTTGAGCTAAGGAAACCAGTACTCAACACAGGTCCGAAGGAATTTCCTGTAGGATTTACAAATATAATCTAAGCATGCTAGATGTCTTGGAGCTTAGATGCCCCTATGCACTAGGAAGCTATGTGGAAAGGTTTCCCATCTTTTGCAGAGATGGAAGAACTGAGACTTTCTCACTCTCCATGTAACCAACTCCAACATATTGCCAGCAGGTTTATGGGTACGGACCAAGTTGGAAAACTTGTCCATTTTTTGTGAGGGCTATCGGAGAAACCAATTTGTCTCGGAAGTTGGTCTGGATCAATTCCGTGGCATACAAACCTTACGAGTGATGAGATGTCCTTTTGTCAGTTGGATTAATTTGTTGACAGCGCTTAGAAACATGAACTAACTAGCAAAGATTTACATGACTAGTTTACCAATAGATGCTATAATCATGCTTTCAGAGCCAAGCTTTCCATGTCTCACAGAGCTGGAGATTAGAGTGTGCCCTAATTGGGAAAAGATTTATATAGGAGAGTTGGTCCTTCCCAACTTACATACACTTGGAATCTTCCATTGTAGCTCCATTAGTCAATTTCATGGATTTCACCATCTTCCAGACCTAGTTGAGCTTGGGGTTGTTGATTGTTTGGTTGAAGAACTGTTTAGCGAAGGAGATAATTTTCCCAAGCTTAAAGTGTTGTAACTCCGTCACATGCGCAAGCTAAACATCATTTGTGCTGACTCTTTCATGTTTCCTTCCCTCTCGGAGTTTTTCTTGTTACACTGTCCAACTTTGAAATAGCTGCCGCGGGGGCCAATGAACGAGAACAGCCAGCCACTTGAAATCTGTCATGGCATGGCGACGAGTTCAAGTCCTTCCTCCAACCACATATCATCCCTACCCCCGAGCCGATATTCTGAGAGATTACCGATTCAAGGTACTTTCTGTGATCGAGTGATAGGTGGCGACGGCGGCACCAAAATCTTAGATGATGGGTCGGATGATGCATGAAGGCATTGGTGTGATGAGGTTTCAATGGAACAATTTGGTAGCTTAGCCTACAATAAAATTTCACGGGAGAATTACCTCATTTGATAATTGACCAATATCTACCCTCTCATTAAAATTTTAAAAAATTTAAAATAATATTAGGCAAAATAAGTAGACTTGACGTGAATAAAAAGGAAAATACATCTACTTGAGTCTAATGTATGAAATGGGTCTATGTGGATTAGGTCTTAACTGTATTGGGTATTTTTTATTAGTCAGTTAATGCAACTCAGTGGGATTATGGCGTGCTAATAGAGTTCATGTAATCTCCAGGTGAGTTTTTGGTGTAAGCCGACTTCTGAGTATATAAATAAGGGTGGTATTCTCTATTTTAAGGAAAAGAACGAATGCATGGAGAATTGGGTTTATTTTAGGATTAGATATTAAGGATCGGGTAAGCCCCTTATTTTCAATTTCTATCATTCTCATCCCCAAATTTAGGAGCCTGACATACACTCAATAGTGCCGAATCAATTATTTTGTTAGATCACTGTACAGGTGATCTAAGAGTGACATGAAAACTCCGAGTGTTCCTGGCACTATTATGTGCACCACGAGGAGATTTGTGTTGGAAATTAGACATAAACATATACATAAATCAGGAATTGTATCATATGTTATTATATAAGATTGGCTAAATTAAATTGATCTACTAAAGTTAAGGGTTATGAGCCATAAATTGTAAAGTGTGGAATTCAATAGAAAGGTGTTAACTAATGTATAGATACCTTTTTCATAAATTATCTCGTAATGGGTGGAATTGAATTATGGAACCAAAGCTATAAATAAGGAGGTTATGGTCACTGAATTCATATCTAGTTTTCGTTCTAGTATCCCATTGTCTAGAACTTTGGTTTAAAAGTTAGTTTTGGATTTGGAAGATCCATAACTGAGAATTCAGGTTTTGAAAACCTCTTCCTGGATTCAGACTTTAGTTTCTTTATGGCTTCGGTACGCTTCGTTATTTTATTTTATCTATCTAGTTTAATCTCCTTCGATGATTTGATATAAAATCGATCCCAAGTTTGTACAGTTTATTTCTAACGAGTACAGTTTATTTATAACAACTTAGCTCCAGATTATTGCACAGCTCCTCATAATCGCTATCACTTGTTTACATGGAGTCCAAACCTCTGGGGTGCACCTGACACAGAGGGGTTGAATCCTCACTGTGCACCTTGACATGTGCCGCCCCTGTCTTATTCAATGAAAAGGGTGAAAATTCTCAAATAAGAGTTTAGTATTGAAAAATTATTAAAACGAAGATACTTTTCTAAAACTCTTACTTGTATGACCATAGTGTGTACAGATCCACCCGAGGACATTTGCTCTTGCTGATATGAGCTCCATGTGGTGTAAACAAGCAAAGTATGGCTTGTGAGCATTTTAAATTTGGCTTTTCGACTTGATCTTGTGTTCGTTAATTTTATGATCGAAAAATATTCGGCTCGAAACGGACAGCTGTTGAACAATGAACATAGTTTGAGCCAAGGAGACCTGATTCGGAGAATCTCAAATTCGAGCTGATGTATCGAAACTCGAAAAATACTTCGGCTCGGTCACCATTGATTACATTAAACTTATAGTGCTTAGAAAGAAAATTTTGATCTTATATAAGTTAATTATTTTATACTCTGAAAACTATTTGCGTGATAGTGGTATAAATCCTAATAATTGATATTCTTATAAACCACTTACTAGTAAATACTTAGCGCTAATAGATGACAAAATTGCCAAAATTTTGCAGTAAAATTTTGTTACAATTCTCCTGCAGTTAACAGTTCTTAAGTTCATCTTCTTAGTAATCACATTTTACTTACTAATAAAACACTTAGTAATTTTGTCACAATTCTCCAGCAGTAAAAGTTCTCAAGTTCTGTACTATTTACTACTAATTGCCAAGCACAAACTACAAATTGCAAATAAAAGAAATAAATTAGAGAAACTTGGGATAAAAGGCATATAGTTAATAATTCATCATTTCATAAAAAATATTAATCTCAGTACAATAGGCCGTTTATAAGGAAAAAAACTCTAATTAATTTATTTCTAAAATATACCTACTTAAATAAAGGAAATTACAAATATATTCTAAAAATAAGAAAATTACATAAATTCATAAAATATTTAATTTAAATAGACGCTCTGCATCACTTTGTCAAAACATCTACATGAATGAGTCACTAGCAAATCAAAACGCAGCCGGAACACTAACATGACCAATTATTTGGTTGCTTGTAATGAAAGCTCATGTTTTACTAAGTTTTTGAAGAATTGAAGAGAACCTTGCGCCAACATTCCCTATTGGCAATGCACAAAACATATTGCAATGTAGCTTTCGCTATAAGATACCGTGGATCATATTCTAAGGCCCCAAAAGCGTGTGTAGCACTTCTCATTTCCCACCCTTTTTCTTGACAATATTGTTGACATGTGTAATTGTATTAATGGATATGTAGCCTATTGACACACACCATGCATACTAAAGAAATCTCGGAATATTAAAAAGAGGTGGCTGTTAGTTGTTCCATGGAGATTGAAGGGTCTCTGGCCTTTCCTCGAAATATTAACAGAGGTGACTGTTAGTTGTTCCATGGAGATTGAAGAGTCTCAAAGCTTCTCTATAAACTGAGCTTCATTCGTCTCATTCTAAAAAGGAAAGACAAGCAGAAGAAAAGACAAAAAAAAAGAGATAGAGAGATAAAAGAAGAGGAAAAAATATTCATGAGTTTATCTTATACCGAAGTATTGAGAGAGAGTGAAATCTTGTAATCCTCATTAGAATTAGGGTGGTGAGCAAGTCCTTCACATGTGCATCCTCAACATTAATAATTTGATCACTCCAATCTTCACAAAGTTAGCCAATCGTTCGTTGTCACGTCCTGTGTCTGTGATCTCCCATTGAAGCGTAGAGGGTCTCAACGCCAAATCTCTGTTCCTTTGTGGTATTTGCTTTCATCGAGCGTCGTCCATCATTCCACCACTTTCTTGTTCGCTTGTGGTTGATCTCCAATTTTGAGTGATTTTTCTCAACAATTGGCGCCGGCCTGTGGGAAGTTCGGGTCTCATTCAATCGGATCTTGATTTGAGTGGGAGTCATGGCGGACAGTTCCAAGACTGGGAAAATTGATAAATTTAATGGAATAAATTATCAATGGTGGAGGATGCAGATTAAGGATCATCTATTTGAGAAGCAGCTCGCATCAACCGCTTGTATGTACCAAGCCATAAGCGATGTCAGCCGAGGAGTGGCCTTCACCAGACAGCCCGAGTCTTAGCCATCATCCGATTGTGTTTAACATAGTCGGTGGCGTTTAATGCCTCCAAACAGACAACCATCAAAGGGTTGATGGAGGCATTAGCTGGTGTTTGTGAGAAGTCATCAGCCTCATCAGGTTATTTTTGTTGAGGAAGATTGTCTCTTTAAAGATGCCCAAAGGTAAATCGATTGCAAGACCATTTGAATGATTTCAATAAAACTTGGGCACAACTTTGAATTCGTGGAGTTGACTTTTAGTGAAGATATTAAATCTTTAATATTCATGTGTTCTTTGCCGGAGAGTTGGGATACGGTACTTAACATCTATAAGCACATGCATCAAAAGAAAAACTAAAGTTTGATGAAGTGCTAGGTGCAATCTTTGAATCAGGAGATGATGAAGAGAAGCATGGTAGATAGCACACCCGTCCATTCGGGCATGGGCTTGTCGGCGGGACAAGAGCACGCGCAAAGAAAGAGGAAGAAGTCAAAGTAGAGTGGGTCCCAAGAACCCAGGGCACCCCAAATCCAAAGGAAAACTGCAAGGGCAAGCTCATATCTTGTTGGTTTTGTGATCAAGGCAGGATCATTTAAAGAAGCGACTGTCCCCAGCTTAGCCAGTAACGAAGCACGTTGTTGATGGTCATGAACATAAAATTGTTGTTGATGTGCTTTCATGTTGATCACGAACACAAAGACACATGGCATATTGATTCAAAGCCACACCTTCAATAAAGAATGGTTTTGTGATTTTTGTCGAGAGTGATTGTAGATATGCAACAACTGGCAATGGCTCAGCAGTGCAGAACTGAAGGCAAAGGAGTAACCATTTGGAAGACACGGACGAAGGCAAACCTTATTCTCAAGGATGTGTCAGGCATAGCTCTGAATTAAAGAAAATCTTACATCTCGTTAACACGCTCGACCAAGAGGGCCACAGGATCAACATTCGAAAATAATCGGTGTGAAGATTAGCAAAGGAGCATTGGTGGCGGATCAAGGGGAAGGCGGAGTGGGTATACTTTACCCATTGTCTACCATGGTAGATCCAGTTTGTTTCTTTGGCCAGCTGAGAAGAATGACATAACAACGTTATGGCATAGAAAGCTTGGTCACTTGAGCGAGAGTGGGATGAGGATCTTACATTCCAAGAAGGTTTTGACAGGTATAATTGATTCTAACTTTGGTTTTTGTGAAGACTGTGTTTTGTGGTAAACAGGAACGGGTCTATCTTTACAAAGGATGTGGTGAGAGATGAAATCCAAAAGGTTGGAGTTGGTTCATACGGATATTTGGCGGACCAGCCCATGATATAATCTTTTGGAGGTAATCTCTATTTTGTTACCTTCATTGATGATTTTAGTAGGAAGATGTGGATCTACACTATTAAGAAAAATCAGATGTCTTTAACATTTTCAAGATGTGGAAAGCCCGAGTTGAGAATGAAACAGGTTTAAGACTGAAATGTCTTCTGTCGGATAATGGTAGAGAATATTGCAATAAGGTGTTTGATTCTTATTGTGAACAACGGGAATTAGAAGGATCAAGACAGTGCCAAGGACTACCACAATAGAATGGGATGGCGGAGAGAATGAACAGGACCGTCCTAGAGCGAGCGAGAAGCATGAGGGTTCATGCTGGACTCCCTTTGCATCTTTGGGGTGCCACAGTGGATACAACTGTCTACCTAATAAACCGAAGTCCATCAAGCGCCATAGATGGAAAAACTATCAGGAAGAGGTATGGTCTAGTAAGAAAGTTGACTACTTTTTCTTAAAGTCTTCGGTTGTATTGTATATATACATGTTGATCAGTGGAATCAAGAAAGAAGCTTGATACAAAGTCCCATAAATGTGTACTTAGACCATGCTGGAAATAGAGACAATGGCAGGAGTACATCCGGATACATCTTTACAGTTGGTAGAACCGCGGTGAGTTGGGTTTCCAAATTGCAAAAGATAGTTGCTCTGTCTTCAACTGAGGCTGAATATGTGGCTGCTACAGAAGCTAGCAAGGAATATATTTGGATTAAAACTTTAATGAATGAGTTAGGTTTTAATGGGGTTGATTGCAGGTTGTACAGTGATAGTCAAAGTGCAATCCATTTAGCCAAGAACTCGGCATTTCATTCTAGGACCAAACATATTCGGTTAAGGTATCATTTTATCAGATCTTTGTTAGAAGAACGTAAATTGAAGTTGGAGAAGATAGATGGAAAAAATAATCCGGCGGATATGTTGACTAAACCGGTGGATGGAAAAAAGTTGAGTTTTTGCTCAACTTTGGTGAACTTGCACTAACATGCAGGTGGACTCATGCAACGAACAAGTGGAGGAAGAGTTTGGACTGGTGTGTTCCAATCGGACTCCAAGTGGGAGATTGTTAATATGTGTAATTGTATTAATGATATGTAGCCCATTGTCACACTCGGAATACTAAAGAAATCTCGGAATATTAACAGAGGTGGCTGTTAGTTGTTCCATGGAGATTGAAGGGTCTCAAAGCTTCTCGGAATATTAACAGAGGTGACTGTTAGTTGTTCCATGGAGATTGAAGGGTCTCAAAGCTTCTCTATAAATTGAGCTTCATTTGTCTCATTCTAAGAAGGAAAGACAAGCAGAAGAAAAGACAAGAAAAGAGAGATAGAGAGAGATATAGAGATAAAAGAAGAGGGAAAAATATTCATGAGTTTATCTTATACGGAGTATTGAGAGAGAGTGAAATCTTGTAATCTCAATAGTATAGGGTGTGTGAGTAATCTTCTTGTACATCTCTATATATATTTGATGACTGTAATCTTTGGTTGAAGTAGTGAATTGTTCGTTGTTGCCCGTGGTTTTTGACTCTCGATTGAAGGAGGGTTTTCCACGTTAAATCTCTGCTCTTTTGTGGTTTTGTTTTATCTTATTTCTCAGGTCTTATTTTCCCATTACTTTTGTTCGCTGTGGTTGATCTCCAATTTTGGGGATTTTGTCAACAAATATCACAAATAGCAATTTGCACAAGTTACAATTGACAAAATTGAAAAAAAATAGTGAAACATATTGTTGATGATTTTAAAAAGAAACCCCATTTTTTTGTACAACGCATTGGATTGATTAGAAATATAGAATTAGAAAGTCACCCATCAAAACTATCAATCATCACTTTAATTAACCAATTAATTGGACAAGTTTTCGCAACAAAGAATGAATGAATAAAGTATCCATGAAGTGTAGGAATGGAGAAGCCAGACCATACCTATCCTAACGTCTCCTATTTAGCGTAATTCATCAATGGTGTGTTTTTTAGAATGGACAGCTTGTTCCATATCGTTGTCCTCTCTTTGATTTGTTAATGTAGAGTACATTTGTTTGAAAAAAAAGTCTTATCCTTACCCATAGTAAAAGCTCACAAATCACAATATTAATACCATACAATAAATAACTATTATTGAACTTTACAATTGATTGCTTACTGCATGTTACATAGTGCGACCTGTTTTAAACAATGAAATATATTTAACTTGTGCGACCTATTACATATTTGCTATTAGGAAATGACAATGATCTAGCAAGTAGCAATTGAAGCCTTGAAATTTTTTTGGAGATAATTTTCACACAAGTTACAGGAACGTGGTACACAATTTACTGTTATGACAATGAAAATTAAAACATTACAAGATATCAAAGCAACTTTTCATCTTCCAAAGCCAATAAAGTTTGGCTAACCGCCAACAAATTCATTTATATCCCAACTTAAGGCTAAAAACCCTAGCCTTACGGCTTACACAAGACTATTTTATTCCATTGAAGTGGCTGCCAGAACAACTTTACAAGAACTTGGAGGAAGAACTAGAGTTGGAGAGTGGAGACTCACCGTAGAGGCTGATTTATAAGGTACATTATTCTCTTTTTCTTTTGCTCTCGTAGTTTCCCTGCATGTAGTGAAATAGAAATAGTCATCATGGGTGTTTTCATTTGTAAGAACATGAAATGAGAAACAAAAATGATGAATTTCAAGCAATAGTGAAATAGAAATAGGAGGTTCCCATTTTCTTTGGTTTGAAATATAGCTGCTAGCTTACTCCCTCTGGTAGTCAGGCCCTTCGGTTAATAGTTCAGCTGGAGCAAGTGCTAATTGTGATGACTCTATCTCTTTCAGGTGTCAACTCAAATATTAAAACATATAAGACTCCAAGTCTCTAATAATCATTGATTACATTTTTTCAAGTTTCAAGTCCTGAAATTAAGAATGACATATCCTTGAAGGGCAAAAAACCCATAAAATGGACTACCGACTATTGAAGTACCAAGTATTATAATTCGCTGAGATGAGAATCTTACCTGTTAACGACATTCATTTTTTCCTCTGTTGTAAATGCACTAAAGTCCTTTTGAATCTTTTCATAGCTAGCATACATGTTTGCTTCTTCCATTTTGCCAGCATGGCTCCTTTTCGCCCTTTTATTTACCCCAAACAGACCCTAATTCAAATAGTTTTTCAATGAACAGGAATACTATGTAAAATAGGAAACATGATTTTCAAAGTAAAATTAACCAAATAAACTAATGTGTCACCTGCATGGTCTTATCTCCACCATTGGAACCATTATCGTCTTCATCAGTATCGCTTAGTCAAAATCCTTAACACTAGACCTAAACAACTCCTTTGCACTCTAATTGCTGCATTCTACCTTAAGAACTTTTCTTCGTCTTCCGAATCCGAATTTCATCTCAACTCCACCAATTTTCTGACTTGAGAACTTTTCATATCTAGAAACTCAAAAGGTGGCAAGCTAATGTTAAAAAACTTGGAAGCTTACTCATATTGCGTAATATTCAACTAAGGAAGTCTAGCTAATGATACATCAGTAGTTGTTTCCCAACTACCACAAATAAAAAACCAGTCACTTTTCACTATTTCATTATTTCTTTAGCCTTTAAATGACCTATGAATTATATTGCAGTAAAAAATACATACAGTTGAATTGCTTCTATATAAATTTAACACAACAAAGAAAATTACAAACAACTATTTCTTCGGTTTCTATCAATTGAAGTATAAAATTTGAGCCAGATCCATTCATAATCAAGTAAATTCATTTCAAAAGAGTAGAACACTTCAACAAGAATACAAACACCAAAAGAACTAAACTGATTTCAAATTTCAAACTAATTGAGTTCGTACATGTCACCTTCTATCACTTTTCTGTATTTGATTGCAATGTAGCAATTGTGATAGATGCCATATTGGACCCAAGGTATAAAATGATGCTGCCATGATTTGTCTTTCCAAAGATATATTCTTCAAATAGTGTAAATGAAGAGTTGGAGAAGGTTAATAGAACTCTACATGAACTTTATATGATGTATGAAATCATACTAGTGATTAGAGAAATACAAGATCAAGGTAATGGTAATGAGGTGGCAGCTAATGTTGATGATTTTGATGATGTTTTTGCATTTTGTTTAGCATGGTGAAACAGGAGAAAGGAAAAGGTCTGAGATAGATGTTTACCTGGAGGAGGGTTGCTTTCTTGCACCACATGATACCCCATTTGATGTGCTTGGTTGGTGGAAGCAAAACGTATTGAAGTTTAGAGTTCTCTCAATAATGGCAAGGGAAGTTTTGGCCATTCCAATGACTTCTGTTGCATCGGAATATGCTTTCAGCACAAGTGGAAGGATTACCAGTGATTATCAAAGCAATTTAAAACTGGAAACAGTGGAAGCACTTATATGTGCTCAATATTGGTTGCGTTCTACATTCTACAACCTCGTACTTGAAGCTAATGAAAAATAATACATCGGTAATAGTAAGATAGGATTAGCTCATCATAACGTAATTTTGTCGAATTTTTCTCCTTATGTTAATAACAACACACCGGTGATATTAAACTAATTATTTTGTAGGTATTTGATAGTATGAATGGGTTATTTCTCAAGAGAAGCAAATTTTGCATGGACTTTGAGATCATATAATTTGTTTTGCTAGTCTTTTTTATTTAAATTTTATAAAAGACATTTGGAATGGAGTAATTTGATTTTATGCTTCTCTACTCTATTTTTAGCACTCTTCAAACTTGTGAAAGAGCTAGCATGTTTTGTGTGGGTTTTTATTGTAATTAACATCATGAAGGAGGTTTTTATTTATATTTATATTATGATGCTTGTTTTTTTGTGTGGTTGTTATGTTGCTATTAGTCTATTACTATGTTCCCGCTTTTGGATCCAACAATTGTTTGCTAATATCAATAACAAAATAAAACTTTTCCAAGGAAAAAATATGATTAGCATATAAAAGATTGAGAAAGAGAAGAAAACAAAGGGGATAGACTTTGATGAGGGCACATACCTGTGAGAAGAGATATAGTTTAAAACCCACCATTCGAGTCAGGGTTTTATATTCAGAACCGTTCGGTTCGACTGTTATTTTTGAGTCGAGTCAGTTTCAGAACACGTGTACTGAGCCGACGCCAGTCGCGTGTATGAGTTATGAGGGTCATGCGTACCCAAGTATACGATGATGACGTCATGAACATAGCAGAAAGAATGAGTTATCAGAGTATATAAAGGCATGCAGTTTATTTTTTTTATTATTATATATATAGTGGATCATAGAATTAGTGTTAGGCCGTTAATCGCGTTAGGACGCATTACAGGTAGTTTGGGTGGGTTGATAGTCTTAGAGCATATCATTATGATGTTTTAGTGTTTGTTTGATTTTATGGGATTTTTCCCGATTTTTATGGATTTTTTTGGAATTACTTCGAGTTAGTTATGATACTTGACTCGAGCAGGAGACGAGTCAAGTATTATTTACGAGTTTGCCACCCAACTAAGCTTTCACCCCGACCTTTTCTCCCCCACGCCCAAACCCTAACCGCCGTGCCGCCCCTGTTCGTGCGCCACCGCCGCCACGGCCGACGCTGCCTGGCCGCCGATCGACGCCGCCCAGCCCGGCCACGGCGTCGCCCTGCCGCCCCGACTAGGCCCGGCCACGAGCTGGCCGCCGTGACGCGAGGAAGCCGTGCCTTTGCGTCGTGCTTCCGTCGCCAATCGCGCCGCCGGGCACCGTCACTGCCACAATCCAGCAGTCGCCTCGGCACCCTCGACCCCTCAGCCGCCTTTCCCGACCGGAGCGGAGGCCATCGCCGGCTTGGTCGGCCGAATCTAGCGACCCATCGCCGCCACTCCATCTTAGCCTTTTTCCGGCGAGCCGCCGCCTCCATTGACCACGCCGATGTCATAGATGCGTCGGGCTCACCGAGCCAGTTCCAATGGTACCCAACACGACCACTATCCGGCCAGGAATCACCTCCGGCAACTCTCGCCGAAAAACCGTCAGAAGGTGCTGCGAAAACCAGAATTTCTGGAATTCGCTGGAATTCACTGGATCTTACGTGGAGCTCACCCAGTTGGACTCGATCGAACTTCGGATGCCGGTGAGCGCCGAATTCGAGGTTCGAGACGCGCAACGAAACCCTAGTCGTCGTCGATGGCCGACGACACGAGGTATAATTAGCTCCGATTTGATTATTGAAATTGATTATTGTTAGCACAACATGCTAGGACTAATTATTGATGTGATTAATGCTTAATTACGAATGAAGTGATAAGAGACATGACTTGATGAATAGTGCTTGAATGTAAGTGATCTAATGAAGTAGATCAGGTCAGAGCATGATAAGTGACCACGACATAAGTTACAGACACGTAATAAAATTAGTATGAATAGGATGAGCCAGGATTAATCATTTTTATGATTTTCTGATTGTTATGTTGATGGATGCTTGCATTGTGATTGTGATGTTATTGAGTTTGATGCATCATATAGTTAGCGAGCGTTAGTATTTAGTTTTGATGTGTAGGTACGGAGTAGAAGCTCGCCGCCTAGGCGCGATGACACGCTTGGAGCTTCTACCAGGTCCGTTTAGGACTCGTCTATTTTATTCTTTTCTATTGTATGTTTGTTTTAATGCCTACAGGACGAGTTAAGTGGCGCTTTATCGGATCCCACTTAACTCGGGCCATTTAACCGAATAGTTTTCCGGATTAATAACCCCTCGAGGATGAGATCCCTCGAGGATGATTTTGAAAACAAGATCCACCACAAGTTGCCTTCGGGCCTATTATATAACTCCCTACCCAAGCCTATATATATATATAGTTTTCGCGTTTCTGTGAGACGAGAGATGGAGAAATCGACTGCATGTACCATGCAGAGGATGCCGTGACAGTCAAAGCGGGCTCTGGATTAGTGCCAGCGGACTGTTCCATTCCCGAGGGATCCTGACAACTTCGCGTTTGAGTTCTTCACACCCGGAGAACGTGGAGGTATACGGGTACTGTTTAGTACAGCGCATGTCCGGACTTGTGGTTCAAAGGGTACTAAAGGCGACTGCCTGAGAGTACTCAGCCTTCGTGCTCAAGGCCAGGAGAAATATGGAGGTAAGGAGAGGGCTTAGGATAAAGTTTCACGTGAAGTACTGAAAAAGAAGTGCCGAGAGCGGCACAGTACCAGCAGCAGATCAGTAAGTTCGGGATGCTACCGGGTCTGCAGCCCAGTGGCTCCTCAGTAGTGCCCTTCAGAGTGTTCACGTGGAGTATATGATGTTTTCTTTCATATGAGAGTTTGCTCTCATAGCCAGCTTGTTATAGTTATTTTATTTTCCGGACCAGTAACACTTGTTACTGACGTGTTTTTATACTATATGTAGGTAATAATCACGAGTTGGAGGAGCCAGCTTGGACGGAAGAGCAATGAGGTCTTGTGCACACACACATGTTAGATTTCTGAATGTTTAATATTGTGTTGTTATGTTATTATATTGTGAATGACATGTTCAAATGCATGAGACATGATAGAATGTGAACATGATCAGAGATGCGCAGCGGAAGCGTGGTGGGTTGAAACCCCAGCTTCGAGAATGAATTCATAATATGTTAGATTTTGTGTGAATGAAATCATGGATGCATGTGTGTATGTGTATATATATATATATATATTATTTTGACAGGGTGGGCCCATAATTACACTTTTAGGGGAGACCCTGTCTGTTTTATTTCAGAATTTTTATCGTAATTGTAATGATGTGAAATTTAGGTTGCACGTCATCCATGTAGTATCATGTTAGGGTTTTATGCATTTATCCATGCATGACAAGTCGTATCTACATCTTAAGACGTCGAGATTAGATCCGCACGAGTTAGGTTCGAGTTAGCCGACCTAACCGGGGCCTGTAACATGCCGGTTCGGTTCACAAGCGTGAACCGGATTTGGGGTGTTACAGAATTGGTATCAGAGCCACTCTTGGCCGATTAAGATGTAAGATACTTTTATAGGTGATGTGTGTGCAAAGACTGCTCCAAGTCCAGCTGGCAGGTATGTTTCTTTTGATTTTCTTTACATGCAGATTTTTTTTTCATAAGTTAGTTACATAACAGTGTGTTCAGGACTTGATCAGAAGTATGTGGAATTGGCCTAGGTTAAGCTGGTAGGTTATTTCTATGGATTTTATCGTGATATCAGATTGTTTGGTTAGATGTGAGCAGGGTATGTTATAGTGCTAGCAGAGGTAGAATAGGTATAAGATCCCATCTTATACCAGATCTAGATGTCAGCAGGAATCTAATAGGTTAGTTGGCACATGAGATAGACCACTTCCAGAAGATAGTGATGAATGAGGATGAGTAGCGAGGTGGATCAATAGTCTAATAGGCACTTCACTGCATCCCCCTCTTCCACTAGTTTATGACCTATGGGCAACAATTTTGGCTTCACATTGCCAGACAGAGGTCTCGATATGATGAGGTACCAGATCAGTGGCTACCGTTTGAGGGTCAATCTACATTGATGAAAACAGCCACTCCAGATTTCAGGAGATTACAATGAGCTCAGCATTGGTTTACCATGATATGTGTCAGCATATAATCCAAACCCCTCAGGATCAGACACGTATGGTTGGACAACCTGAGCCTAGTTGTTAGCAGCCAAGATATGTCAGAGATAGTAGAGTGGATTTATAATGTATACGATCAAGATCAGATTTTATCTAGATAAAATTGTCACCGACAGAGTTGCACAACACGCTGACCGAGTGCACAACCACCGATTGAGTGCACAACCACCGACCGAGGGCACAACCACCTGACCG
>JAURVB010014794.1:0-10447 GCA_033002965.1 Piper betle | reverse complement strand
TTAAGCTAGAAGTCAGACTTTGATAATTTGGCGAACAGTTGATTCTCTCTCAAAACATGAAGAGCAATGGACAAGTGTTTCCCATGGTCCTCCTCATTATTTGAATAGACCAGAATGTAAGAACCGTGAAAATTTGTGAATATTTTTATTTCAAGACTTGAACCTAAGTATTATGAAATATTATTTCCGATGAATGGATATGGTTGGTTATCAAGTAGACCGGCCACGGTTCAACGTAAAGCCAAACCCTAACCTTAGAGAAGACGTAAGGCCAAACTCTGGCATTAGGGAAGACGAACCCAACCTAGAGAATACTGATTCATGAACGGATGATGGGGTAAGAGAATTTAATAAAGAGACTCGTTGAACCTAGGGAATACCTATACATGAATAGATGTGAGAATTTAATTGAAGAACTCGTTGAAGCATATATATATAGGAGGAGGGGGTTAGGGAGAAAAGGCAGTCCACTCCTTCTTGCCTCCTCTCCAGTGCCTTTCCATTGTGGTGTAAGTATTTCATACTTCTTCTTAGTTTCTTTTCCATTAGAACTCTTACATGCATGGTTGCAACGCATAAATTCATTAGAAATACCTTGCTAAGTTGCTGGAACTTTTTGGTATAAATTGCAATAGGTCTTTGGGCGTTGAGATATTGTATAGTTGCAAATTAGATGGCAGATATGAAATTCACGTTTGACTAGTTCAAGAAACCCTAGGGGGTTACGATGGAATGGACCCATTGGCTCATCCTAATATAGTGGTACGGTGGAATGGACCCATCGGCTCAACCTAATAAGTGGTACGGTGGAATGGACCCATCGGCTCAACCTAATAAGTAGTACGGTGGAATGGCCCCATCGGCCAATAGGGGGTACGGTGGAATGGACCCATCGGCTCAACCTAATACAGTGGTACCCATCGGCTCAACCTAATACAGTGGTACGGTGGAATGGACCCATCGGCCAATAGGGGGTACGGTGGAATGGACCCATCGGCTCAACATAATAAGTGGTACGGTGGAATGGACCCATCGGCTAATAAGGGGTACAGTGGAATGGACCCATCGGCCCAACATAATAAGGGGGCACAATGGACTAACCCATCGGCCCAATATTTTATAGTGGCAACCCAACATAATAGGGGGCACGATGGACTGACCCATCGGCTAATAGAACTACATTGAGCTTGATCCCGACATGGGTATGTAGGCCAATCAAGATTGTTTGATTTCAGCTCAAATAAGGTAGAATAAAAGTATGATAGGATAGTCAGGTTAGGAGAATGGGTAATAAATGGGACTTCTTTTATTTTGTTTTGAGTTATAAATGTGGCTATGGGAAATGGTCTAAGATTGTGGGAACCATTATTTTATAACTTATTACTCGGCATTTAGAAGTTTTATTTTGGTAACACCTGGCCAACAAGGCCCACAATATTGTTAAAAATGGCCGGGTCGTTACAGGTGGTATCAGAGCAAGGTTTCCCAAAAGCTCACATCTTATGACATCAAGTACCTTGTTGAAGAGTCCAATATTTATCTTTCTCCAATGGGGTATGTCATTAGTGAATTAGTGGACTCACTAACAAACCTAAGTAATCATTGAAAAGAAAATTTTTTTTGAACATAATGGAATGTCGATGGGAACCGCAAAAGGACGTTTCATGGGATTTCGTGTCGACTATGTAAAAATTACAACAAGATGCATTTAGGGTTATGCAGTGAGCCTCGTCGGTGCTACAATTGCGGAAGGACATGACACCTGCAAAATGAGTGTCGTCAGCCTCCGAAGCAACAACAAGAGCAACCTGAGGTTCCGAAGATATAGTTAATCATGATCATCCTGTTGATGTTATAATATTTCGGGGACGAAATATTTCTAAGTTGGGGAGATTGTAAGAACCGTGAAAATTTGTGTATATTTTTATTTCAAGACTTGAACGTAAGTATTATGAAATATTATTTTCGATGAATGGATATGGTTGGTTATCAAGTAGATCGGCCACGGTTCAACGTAAAGCCAAACCCTAACCTTAGAGAAGACGTAAGGCCAAACTCTGGTATTAGGGAAGACGAACCCAACCTAGAGAATACTGATTCATGAACGGATGATGGGGTAAGAGAATTTAATAAAGGGACTCGTCGAACCTAGGGAATACCTATACATGAATAGATGTGAGAATTTAATTGAAGAACTCGTTGAAGCATATATATATAGGAGGAGGGGGTTAGGGAGAAAAGGCAGTCCACTCCTTCTTGCCTCCTCTCCAGTGCCTTTCCATTGTGGTGTAAGTATTTCATACTTCTTAGTTTCTTTTCCATTAGAACTCTTACATGCATGGTTGCAACGCATAAATTAATTAGAAATACCTTGCTAAGTTGCTGGAACTTTTTGGTATAAATTGCAATAGGTCTTTGGGTGTTGAGATATTGTATGGTTGCAAATTAGATGGCAGATATGAAATTCACGTTTGACTAGTTTCAAGAAACCCTATTTTTTTAGCCGCACTGTTTAAAATCTAGTAATGGACATGTCAGAATGGAACGGACAGTCCATAAATAAATATCGGCCAATAGGGGGTACAATGGAATGGACCCATCGGCTCAACCTAATATAGTGGTACAGTGGAATGGACCCATCGGCCAATAGGGGGTTACGATGGAATGGACCCATTGGCTCATCCTAATTTAGTGGTACGGTGGAATGGACATATCGGCCAATAAGGGGGTACGGTGGAATGGACCCATCGGCTCAACCTAATAAGTGGTACGGTTGAATGGACCCATTGGCTCAACCTAATAAGTGGTACGGTGGATGGACCCATCGGCCAATAGGGGGTACGGTGGAATGGACCAGCGGTTCAACCTAATACAGTGGTACGGTGGAATGGACCCATCGGCCATAGGGGGTACGGTGGAATGGACCCATCGGCTCAACCTAATACAGTGGTATGGTGGAATGGACCCATCGGCCAATAGGGGGTACGGTGGAATGGACCCATCGGCTCAACATAATAAGTGGTACGGTGGAATGGACCCATCGGCTAATAAGGGGTACAGTGGAATGGACCCATCGGCCCAACATAATAAGGGGGCACAATGGACTAACCCATCCGCCCAATATTTGATAGTGGCAACCCAACATAATAGGGGGCACGATGGACTGACCCATCGGCTAATAGAACTACATCGAGCTTGATCCCGACATGGGTATGTAGGCCAATCAAGATTGTTTGATTTCAGCTCAAATAAGGTAGAATAAAAGTATGATAGGATAGTCAGGTTAGGAGAATGGGTAATAAATGGGACTTCTTATTATTTTGTTTTGAGTTATAAATGTGGCTATGGGAAATTGTCTAAGACTGTGGGAACCATTTATAACTTATTACTCGGCATTTAGTAGTTTTATTTTGGTAACACCTGGCCAACAAGGCCCACAATATTGTTAAAAATGGCCGGGTCGTTACAAGAATGTCGTCCACAAACACAATAATAAACTTATCCAAGTATTCGTGGAACACCGTGTTCATAAGTGACATAAAGGCCGCTGGTGCATTTGTCAGACCAAAAGGCATAACCAGAAACTCATAATGTCCATAGCGAGTTTGGAAAGTCGTTTTCTGTATGTCAGATTCCTTCACCCGTAGTTGATGATATCCTGACCGCAAGTCTATTTTTTAGAATATTCCGGCTATTTTCAACTGATCAAATAAATCATCAATCCTTGGTAAGGGGTACCGATTCTTGACTGTCACTTGATTGAGCTGGCGATAGTCAATACACAATCGAAGTGAGCCATCCTTCTTCTTTACAAAAAGAACAGGGGCTACCCAGGGTGAAGTACTTGGTCGTATGAAGCCTGCCTGCAATAGCTCTTCTAATTGACTCTTTGACTCCTTGAGTTCCGCTGGAGCCATGCTGTATGGTGCTTTAGAAATTGGTGATGCTCCCGGTGCTAGGTCAATGACAAACTCCATTGCCCGCTTAGGAGGTAACCCTGGAAGTTCACCTAGAAATACGTCTGAAAATTCTGCAACCACCGGAATCATGGACAACTCTTTGGGTTTGGACTCAGGCTCCTCAAGAGTTGCCGAAAAACTTACCAACCCTCACCAAACCACTCAGTTGCCTCACTAACCGACACAATATAAGAGGATGGTTCATTCCATGACCCTTGGAAAATGACCCCATCTAACAATTACAAGGTTTAGTCAATACTCTCCTCCCTTTACAGTCGAGAAAAGCCTGGTGTGCAGACAACCAGTCCATTCCCAAGAGTACATCAAAGCCTATTATCACATAGACAATGAAATTCCACACATAGGGTTTCCCTTGTATATCCAAGGATAGGTTAGTCACTCCTAATGTTGTGACCTCCTTCTCCCGTTGCGGTGGTGACCCTATAAGTCTTAGGTAATGTAGACGTTTGGAGTCCTAAACTCCTAACTAATCGGGATGATAGGAACGAATGCGTACACCCCGAGTCAAATAAAACATCCACACTAACACTTTGAATCAGAATTTTACCTCGAACTGTGTGGTCCTCGTTCTCAGCGTCCTCGACTTCGACTGCAAAAAGTTTCGCCTTCCCCTTGTCCACTGGTTTTGCAGGTGCTGGGTAGCGATTAGGAGCTGGTGTCTTCTCCTTTTCAGGTTGCTCCTGTTGTTGCTTCAGGGGCTGACGACACTCGTTTTGCAAGTGTCCCATCCTTCCGCAATTGTAGCACCGACGGGGCTCCCTGCATAACCCTGAATGCATCTTGTTGCAATTTTTACATAGTCGATACGGAATCTCCTGAAACTTCCTTTTGCGGTTCCCATCGACATTCCGTTGATAGTTCTGCTGCTGGTGTTCTTCAGACCTGTTTTTGCTACTACCCTGGTTGGCATTCTTATGTTGCATAGTAGCCTTCCCCTATTTCTGTGCACGGACATAGTCGTACACCAACTCATGAGTAGTGGCTGCTTCAATCACTTCGGTTATAGTGCCTCTTGGCGCCGTAGCTACCCTACTCCTCAATTCTGGCTTTAACCCCAGAAAAATTTGTCTGCTCTGGCCCGGGCAGTTGCCAGACTCCCAGATGCAAATCTCTCCAGTTGCAAGAAATTTTTGGCATACTCTCGGACTGAATCATCCTTCTGAGTTAGAGTGGCAAATTCCAGTGCTTTCTTCTGGACCACAGACTCAGGAAAATATTGTCCATTGAAAGCTGTTACAAATTCCGCCCAAGGAATGGACGAAATCTCCCGTTGATGGAACACAGTCTTCTCCATGGACTTCCACCAATAGGATGCTTCCTCCTGAAGCATGCATGTCGCCAACCTCACTTGATGGCGATGAGGCACAGAGAGAGCTCTAAATGCTTTTTCAGTAATGTCCAACCAGCTCTCCGCCTTCATTGGATCAGTCCCTCCAATGAATACCTCAGCTCCGTTCTTCCGGAATTTCTCTACAGTGTATCGATCACTGTCATCCCCATCTGGCAGTACCACTTGTCGGACTACCGGTGGCACCGGGTTTGGAAGTTCTCCTCGCTCGCCCGGGTCAGCTATTCCTACCCGCTCTTCGGCGCTCCCCTGATCCCCATTTGGGACGTTACTAGGACCCGCAGCCGAATTTGGAGCTCCATTCCCCATTACCAATCCCGGTAACCTCTGCACCATGTTCTGAACCACAGAACTGGTATTTTCTGAAGCCTGCGCTAGTCCCTGTATGGCCGTCAAAATTTGGCCTAACACACTCTCAAGGTTTGTGTCCGACTGCGCAGCTTGGCTCGACTTCCTTCGGGTGCCTGCCATCTAAAATTTATTCCGTTATGGTTCATTAATTTTTTTTCAATGATTACTTAGGTTTATTAGGGAGTTCACTAATTCCCTAATGACATACCCTATTGGAGAAAAATAAAATATTAGACTCTTCAACAAGGTACTTGAGTCATAAGATGTGAGCTTTTGGGAAACCTTGCTCTGATACCACCTGTAACGACCCGGCCATTTGTCACAACATTGTGGGCCTAGCTGGCCAGGTGTTACTCACAATTAAGTAAATATGACTAACATTTTTATTTAACTAAAAACATATATAAGATCCCACAGTCTTGGACCGTTTCCCAGCTAGACCACACTTATTTCTCAATTAAATAAAAAAAGGAGTCCTCATATTTATTTTGCTCCATACTCTGGATGTCAATCACCTAATCTTGTATCTGCATACCTGCGGAGGCAATTCCGCGTTAGTGATTACAACACTAAGTAGTATAATAGATAAAACAAAACAAGTACATTCCACTATTTCCTTATGTTTATTTTAATATGCGGTGGAGCGATTCCGCTATACTCCAAAACAATGCGGAGGAGGTATCCGCTGTGATCCGCACACCCCGGCCGTAGCCTTTTTTGTGGGGAGGCTACCACTACCGTCTCCAGTGCCAGTGCCTCGCACACCCCGGCCGTAGCCTTTTTGTGGGGTAGCTATCACTGCACTCGGGTGATTGCTATGCCCCGTTTGTGGGGAAGCTCTCACTACCAATTCTAGTGCCAGTGCCTCGCACACCCCGGCCGTAGCCTTTTTATGGGGAGGCTATCACTGCACTTCAGTGCCAATGCCTTGCACACCCCGGCCGTAGCCTTTTTGTGGGGCGGCTATCACTGCACTCAGGTGATTGCTATGCCCCGTTTGTGGGGAAGCTCTCACTACCAATTCTAGTGCCAGTGCCTCACACACCCCGGCCGTAGCCTTTTTATGGGGTGGCTATCACTGCACTCCAGTGCCAGTGCCTCACACACCCCGACCGTAGCCTTTTTATGGGGCGGCTATCACTGCACTCCAGTGCGATGGAGGAATCGTTGTGCCTCACTCACCCCGGCCGTAGCCTTTTTATGGGGTGGCTATCACTACTCCAAAACAATGTCGATGCATTACAAAATTCACGTACATAACACGACCCAGTGTCGGACTGAGTCAATTCATTGACCCCGGTTGCACTCGGTGCATGGTAGTCGAATCTGGGCTCAGGCCGACCTAGGCTACCAACAAGGAAAATACGATGTTCTACCTATTATACGTACCTGATTTGTGATTACGTCTGACTGTGACCCGTGAACCCTAATACAGTAATGGAGAGGTCGCCTGGGACGGAGATGAGGGATGAAATACTCACACAGTAATGGGGAGGTCGCCTGGGACGGAGATGAGGGATGAAATACTCCCTCCTCCTGCATATATATACACTTCAACCATTCCCTCCATTAAATTCTCATACCCCATCATCCATTGGTATTTCCTAGGTTCAACGACCCCTTCATTAAATTCTCACACCCCATCATCCATTGGTATTTCCTAGGTTCAACGACCCCTTCTCCTTTTATAATGAATAAATGACGGCTAGGGTTTGTGGAAGCACCCTTTCACCATAATTCCTTTAACCGGGTAATTGGGTAATTAACACGGTTCACTTAACCTTTTCACTCAACCTCTTAAATGGTATGGTTCACTTAATTAATGTGTTCGACTCGACTGATTCAACTAGAATCGTCCGATTAGAAATTACTTTTCAATTTAACCGGGTAATTCATACTTAACCAGCTAATGAAATTTTTTTTCCGTGTCTGTTACACCCCGGCTATAGATATTTTGTGGGGAGGCTACCACTACCGTCTCCAGTTCCAGTGCTCTCGCACTCCCCGGCCGTAGCCTTTTTGTGGGGAAGCTATCACTGTACTCAGGTGATTGCTACGCCCCATTTGTGGGGAAGCTCTCACTACAAATTGTACTGCTAGTGCCTCCCACACCCCGGCCGTAGCCTTTTTGTAGGGAAGCTATCACTGCACTCCAGTGTTAGTGCACTCCAGTGCTAGTGCCTTGTACATCCCGGCCGTCGCCTTTTTATGGGGAGGCTATACTTGCACTCAAGTGACTGCTATGCCCCGTTTGTGGGGAAGGTCTCACTGCCAACTCTAGTGCCAGTGCCTCACAAACCCCGGCTGTAGCCTTTTTATGGGGAGGCTATCACTGCACTCAGGTGATTGCTATGCACCGTTTGTGGGCAAGCTCTCATTGCCAACTCGAGTGCCAGTGCCTCACACACCCTGGCCGTAGCCTTTTTATGGGGAGGCTATCACTGCACTCCAGTGCGATGGAGGAATCGTTGTGCCTCGCTCACCCCGGGCATAGCATTTTTATGGGGAGGCTATCACTGCACTCTAGTGCAATGGAGGAATTGTTGTGCCTCGTTCACCCCGTGTCAGACTGAGTCAATTCTTTGACCCTGGTTGCACTCGGTGCATTTGGTCGAATCTGGGCTCAGGCCGACCAAGGCTACTAAAAAGGAAAATACGATGTTCTACCTATTATACGTACCTGACTTGTAATTACATCTGACTGTGACCCGTGAACCATAATCTGAATGAGGGTATAAAATTATACATTAGTATAATTTTATTTTGCATGAACCTACATGCAACTTACATGACTAATATACTATCAATTTTAAATGATGTAATTAGTTCATGTTAGTCTTCATTTCTTATTAAATTTTCAGCAATTCTAATGATAATTGATTATTAACTATCCCCATCCAAATCCCCATTATCTAATTGATAATTTAATTATTAACATGTCCCATACTTAATTCTTTTGTATTTACCTTATATTCTAACTCAACCTCATCGAGTTCTGCCATATTTACCTGGTTGTCATTCTCCTTTAACAATTCATTTAACGACCCCAAAGCTCCCAGCTTTATTTAGTCAACCCGTGAAAGCCGGTATTTTCATCATGCATGGCGACCAACCAGTAATGTGGCGACCTCCATTTGCTACCATGGCGTCTCCAACTTGGCCACCACATGGCAACCCTCAACCAGTCCTTGGCGACCCTATCCCGGCCACCCAATTGGCAACCCCGATTTGACCATGGTGACTCCATGTCAGTCATATAATCAGCCCATGTCCCATGGCGTCTACCCTAGTCGGCCACATAAACAGCACCCGACCAGACCCATGACGAATTCTCTAGCCGGCCACATGAACAGCACCCGACCAGCATGTCTTCTTCCTTCCGCCCAATTTCAGACACCATCTTTTATCTACCCCACTGATCCGATTGGAAAACCCCAAAGTTGCAATCTTTATCCGCTGCTATCTCATGAAACTCGGACTACACCCTATATGAGGACCTTAATTTCACCGTTAATGATGGCCGACCAGCAGCCATGGCGACGATGTCCTGTCCCATCAAGGTGACGACCAGTCTGCACTTTCCATGGCGGATCCACATCTGGCCAGCAACACCACCCATGGCAACACCGACCTGTTCTCCCCTCGGATTTCAGACCTGTGTGCCTCCTTGACGGTCTGTTTTGGCCCTCCAAGGTGACTCCATCAGGCCAGCATGACAGTCTGGAGCAATTTCCACCTCCAGCATGTCAACCCCGCACCATGGAAGGAAACATGGCGTGGTTGCTGCTGGAAAACAGTAGGACGTCCTCCTGGTTTTCTTCTTCCCTTGTTGATTTCTCATTTAATTCTTATGTTTATCATGTTTATGATTTATGCAACATGTGTATGCATGCAACAAAAGAAAAAGAAAGGAAAGAAAATTACCCGAGCGAAGGAGGAAATCCGGTGTCTGTCTAAGGAGGAAAAATGTAGATGATACTCGAAGGAAAGACCTTGAGTTCCAAGTTGGGGAGTTTATGTACCTAAAGGCATCTCCTACGAAGGGGTGTTCAGATTTAAAATATAAAGGAAGTTGAAGCCAAGATCCATAGGACCGTTTCCAATCTTGGATCGAGTTGGGATCACTAATGACATACCCCATTGGAGAAAGATAAATATTGGACTCTTCAACAAGGTACTTGAGTCATAAGATGTGAGCTTTTGGGAAACCTTCCTCTGATACCACCTGTAACGACCTAGCCCAAAGTGCAACGTAATGGGCTAAGTCATTTCTTAAAAATAGGTACCCTGGAAGTTAAAGATCTATAGTCCATTCCCACTTATAAACAGGATCTTCTCCCAGTAGGTATTAGATGTGGGACTAAGTTGAGGGATCTCACACCTAGCATATTAAGAGCTCGGCATAGGCTCGCAATCAGTAAAAGAATCATGAAATGATAATAGGGATTATATTGACTTCTTTCATTTAATTATGCGGCTTACTGGTTTTATCACTAACGCGGAATTACCTCCATAAGTGAACAGCTTTGGACTGAGGACTAAAAGTGTGTTGGTCAATTTTTTACAAACCCATGTTTGGTGAATTGATAATAAATTGGACTTCCCTTTTTATTCTCTTGTGTTATAATTGTGGCTATGGACAATGGTTTGTAACGTCCTGCCCGTTCCAAGCCACAAGCCAAGTGTTACTATATGAAACTAAGTGTCTCATAAATTAATTTTCAAGATTTTAAATAAGTACATAACAATAAATTGTAAAGACCCGGAG
>JAURVB010014793.1:0-95656 GCA_033002965.1 Piper betle | reverse complement strand
CGCCTGTATTTTGATTTGGTTTTGCATCGAGCTTATTTAAATTGGTCGATTTTTTTATCTATGTTTTGAAGAGGACATGTAGCACCTATGCATAAGTGACATTTTGAAAATATTATAAATAACATTTGATAGTGATTGGTGACATTTAAAATTGTATATTTTAAAATCTTTTGTATATGTTTGCAAAGACACCAATAATAGTTATACTATATGTAATTGATATAAGGATTTTTTGTACATTATATTTATGTCATTAATGAGATTGTTAATAATCTAAATAATAATTTTAAAATATCTTATTTGATAATGCAAGTATGTTATATAGTAAGATGAAGTGCACATATTAAGCCTTAATTATCCGCATGTAAATGTCACATTGTAAGTTTATCATTTTCTCTCCCCTCTTCATCCGTTGACATCAATAATTCAAAGCAAATACATGCACGCACGTCACAATCTGCATATCAATAATTACATACGTTCACATGATACATGGCAATAATGACATTTAACTCAATATTAATGACATCCAACAAAAAACTATACCAACAATCATGAAGGATACAAATATCAGTACCCTTGTAAGTAAACAAATAATTACAAACCACATCATACATCTGACAATCTTCGTCGCAGCAGCAGCAGCCCCCGTCTTCATCTACCAGTCCATGGGCAACCATGTTTTTAGGCCCTGAGACATCCTCCGCCCTTCTCTTGCTACTACTTCATAACGGACACAACGCAGGAAATTGACAACAATGTCAACAAATCTGAAAGAAATAAAAGCCAAATCTCCGGAGCCAACATCTAATGCTCACATATCCACAACCATCCTATTTGTAATCGTAAAATCTTGGTACTCGTGTTGTTCCCTCACACGACGACGACAAACACAACCACTCACAGCCAAAGCAAACACACATAACCTATTGCAACTTAGGCTGGGCCGGTGACTTAAACGTCAGCGAGAGTAACGACCATCGACAGCTGCCGAAATGGCAGCAACGACGACAATGAATGGGTGTAGGAGCATTGCATTCTACATGAAAGTCTTCCTTCCAATGCGGGCTGTTGGGCTTCCTCCATATCTCACCCATCCAACAACCCACACACGTCACACTTTTCCATAACCCACTCCCTCCCCTTCGTAAATTTAAGTTCAAGGGCAATCTAATCATTACTAAAAATAAGATACACTCTGCCCCTTCCACACATGATAAACATAATCCACCCTTCCATAGATAACGCATACAATTCGATGATTCCTGTAGGCAGCTGTCTCTAAAGATTTATTGGCTTTTTTATTTTGGTATAATCGTGACAAAAAATGATTCGTTACAAATCCAGAACAAATGAGATACAATAAATTCTTTTCCACAGCGCAGCGTAAACAAAAGGCAATAAGCTAATCTCTGGCTTGCTTTGACAAAAAAAATTATAAGGTATTCACAGGCAGAGATAGAGAGAGAGCGAGGAAAATTAGGTTCAATTAATTAAAACCCATGAACTATACGGAGGAGCATCATATATTCTCTATGGACGGGGAAACTAGCTTTCTTCATCCACGAGAATAGTGCTGCCACTTTCAAATCCGAGTTCCATCAAGGAAGCCATATCGTCATCAAGGAGCACTGGCAATGGAGAATCCTGCAACCGCATTATGAAAAATCATTCAGCAATTTGTAACATTTGGCGTCAGTGATCAAACTGGGTTTAGAGCAGCACATACTATCTCCTTCAGAAATAATTTTGGCTTGACAGATTTCAATTTAAAGAAGCTCTCGCAAAGAAATTTCAATTTCCCCACCTGATAACGCAGAGACGAGTCTGATAAAAACAAATCGAAAAAATTGAAACAAACTAGAGAAAGGACTCAGTAAGTATGTACCGTAGTAGTGGCTGGCAATGTCTTCATGATAGGTGGCTTCTCCCCCATGGATGGTCCTACACATTCAAGTGTAATAGCTGCAACCATACATTTCATTTTCTAAGGCCATGGAGCCCAACTTCCATCACTATTGATAGCTTGTCAATCAAACTAAGCTGTTGTCCTCTAAGTTCTAACTTAATTTTATATTATGAATTGGTCTTCTCGCATAAAATTGATGACACCGCCAAGTCTCTATGGCTGGATGCCGTTCAGCATCATCTGAACTATAGGATAAATTATCAAACTTATGGCTATAGGGTATATTCCTAAGATGATACGATTATTTGATGTAAGATAATCTTCTTTGATCATAAGCACTGATTGTAAATATACAGTTCTTACGTATAAGTCCAGAAGCCAAATTCCGCTTTTCTGAAGTTACTATAGCAGGCTTCTCATCAATCCCATGAAGTTCCTTCAGCTCTTCCAATCTGAAAATTGATGCAATGCTGGAGGTTAGAGACAGCAATGGCCAGGGATTTTCAGGCATGACCAATGGTCACTCAAAATAGGAAATTATCTGTTGTGACCAATAGTAAATTTCTCGCAAATGCAAAACGTGCTTCAACTGGAGAAGGTTGATAGGGAAGGTAAATAAAAAATATAAGCTGTATAGCACTCGCACCAAACTAATCATAGAAGGGTAAGACATACAATCTTTTACCTTGGATGAAGATGCTTTACATCAACTGGATTATCAGATTGCAGCTTACTCATCACACGATGCACATACCTGTATCATATGACGTGAATTCATGAACCAAGATAACAATTGCCAAAATAGTGAGGGTAGCCACGACTTTAGAGACCCACTCTTCTCTTGCCGTTCATCTTAACACAACCAACAGGTAAAATGCCTTATAAATGCTGGTGTACAGAGACTCAACACATCAAAGAAAGTTAGCATGTTTTCAGTTCGCTTTCTTGAACCAAAACATTTCACATTAGAAAATCCATGGCTTCAGTTAGTAATAACTAGGAAAAAGTTGAAATTGTGGTTTTCCAACAGATCAAGCTTGCAGAGAGTTGTTGCTAGTTGGTAAAATTATGGTTGTCCTGACCTCGATAAGTTGAGTCATATAAGATGATTCGAGCCTGCAAGAATAACTTGAGACAACGGGTTCACACAGATCCTATTCTCTCTAGATATCACTCAAAAATCACAATGAAGATGAGTTTAAAGGTAGCACACAGTAAATTAGCACATTGCAAGGGTAGCATGAAGCAAAAGTAATTGCATTCAATAGCAAGTTGATGGCCACAAGCCTACAATGCTTCAAATATATATAAAAGAGAAAAGACCTCTTCTAATTCAACAACAATACAAAAAAAAAGACTTGAACTAGGAAAACATTAAAACAAGACTTCATTCTCTAATAGGAAAGAATTAATTAAGACTCTATGAAACATGCTTAAAATAGACTAACTCGACTACAAATAAGAACCAACTCCAAAAGGCAACAAACTAGGACTCCAATAGCTTGTGATTTTATAGGAAAGTATCCATTCTCATAAGAGCTGTGATTGTATCCCAGACCCAACAACAGCTTTTGCATCAGCTTGGGCTTTTGCAATAAACTAAATGTCCTATGCTGAGAATCTTTAGCCACTGCATCATGGGTAAATTAAAGCTCCCTTCTCATTGATATAATTGTGGAGTATTTTCACACAACATCCCGAATCAAGCTGAAGCAAATAACGATCAACTTGGGCATTCAATTGACAAGCTGAGCCAACCTAGCCCACCCCAATGCTAACCCTTGTTAGAAAGAAAATGACCTAGGTTATTAACCAAATCCATGTCACAACAATCGCACCATCTGTTAATAAGAATGTTAGGAATCATCCAGTCAGTTATCCATCAACTACCTAATGAATCCTATCATTTAAAAAGATAGGTGTAACTTGTCCATGATTTTTAAATCTTTATCAAATTGCTTTTTTTTGCTCAAATAAAGGTCACAAAAAAAAGCAACTTAAAAGGTTTCAACTATGCTGAAGATGCATTAGGGTCATACGTTCACTTAAGGTAAGCACTGCTGATACAAAAAAGAAAGCTATACTAAGCAATTAGGTTCCACTTCAAAGAAACTTGTCTGAAACTATCTTAGATAATAATAATATGATTGTACATAACAAAGTGAAAATATTCATATTGCATATACCTAATTTCTGATTCCTTCCTCTCACGAGGACTCACCTAGACATTCAACCAAGTGTCAAATCAATAACCTGGAAGTAAGGTAAAAACAGTATACATGCACATTGAAATACTCTAATAATTGTTTAATACACGTTACCTCACTGCCATTTAATGTCTGAACTTTTGCAAGATGAGCAATCAAAACAAATCGAGGAATTCCACCATTTCCAGGATCAGCAATGGGGTTCTCTGAAAGCCTGATGTCCTTCAACGTAAGTCAAAACATAAGTAATGTATGAAAAGGAAAACAAAAGAGCATTATGGTCTCTTACACTCTTACAGCCTTTAAGAAAAATCCTATCCTTTAACATATAATGACGAAAAAGGTAGTCACTTTCAGGAGTGGACAAAAATTGAAAAAAACTACATTTGCACTTGCATCATCTATTTAAGGATCTCAACAACTGACCTAATGATTTTAGTTAGAATACGCTGTCACAATACAAATACTCAACACAATTTTAGGCCAAGAAACTCAAAGACTCTTTTGAAAACTAATGCAGGAACTCTCCCCCATATTGAATCTGGCAATTTTATTACCTATATACCTATAGTAAAAGTCCACATGTCCCACGTCAAGATTCCACTGGAAAAATGGCACACTGACACAAATATAGAAGAAAACAATAGATGACATAACAGAAGATGGGAATATCCGGTTTTGAAGGATAAGAAGCTTACCAGCAATTTAGGGAATAGGTTCAACGAATCAACAGATTTTAGATCTACAATGTTGTTGCTCCCTGGAGCACAATGAGGTTAAGAAAGCACGTGGATGCACATTAATATCTACAAGAGCAAAAGAGAGGAGACTACCGAGGAGAAGGCATCTCAAATTTTCAAATGGCCGATTATGATTTTCTGCTGTCTTGTCTGAGTTGATTTCACCAGGACTGGGATAGAAAATCTCCACTAGGTTGTTTTTATTTAAATGAAGCTCCTCCAAGCTGAATACAAAATCATACAATAAATAAATAAATAACAACACAAAAAAAGTATTATATCTTTAAAAGCAGTTTTTACTGTTAAAAAAATTCAACATCCCTTAATTAACCAAATTCTAACAAGTTTAGGCTCTTATCACCTTGTCAACTGAGAAAGCTTTATGATTTCATTCCAGCATTTTATGCAGTTATCTTCCAAATTTAAGACTCTCAAATACGCAAATCCTTGCACATATGAGGTAGCTGCTGGCTGTAATATGAAATAAGTACATTGAAACTCATTAATAAGACACAACAATCAGAACTTACTGCATTCTTTTTTGGAAATTGTAAAATAAAATATAACGAGGTCTCAGAATTCATGTATGTGATTATTACAAATGCAGGAAAAAGTTAATTTTGAGTTCAAAAGCCTAGAATATGAAGCACGATTTCCCCCAAGATAGTTATTGGAGAGAGATATGCATGCATACATATGACAAGGATGTGGCACATGAAAACCAACAAATGAGTTCAATATAACATGTCATAAATGATTTCTCTAGAGTTATATACTACCGATTAACGAGGTTTCACAAACCTTAATCATTGGAGAGAGATTTCAGAAAAGATGTGATAACACACTCGACCATTACAAAGATTGTAGTTATGACTAATAAATTCATTCATATGAAAGCTTAAATGTGATCTGATGCAATTCCTCCAGCAAAATTTAATATTTTACAGTTCATGTAATGTTCTTGTTATAGGGATTTATTTGTAATTTCTCTTCTTTATTCTAGGGATATTTTAGGAATTATTTGATTAGGGTTATATCATTTACTTATAAATAAGATGTAATTCTCGTTTGTATGTAGATTTGATGAATTGGTTATTGATTTGACAGTGTGCCTCCTTGATGCAAAGCATCTGCCTAATCAGTTTCCACTCTACACCTTTGTCCTCAACTACAAATAATAATCAAGAGTGCATAGGAGAGAATTACTTTGGAAAAGTTAAATATCCAAAGTATGAAAAAAGCTTATCAAGAGTGCTGGCAGTGTTTTCTTTTATATTTACATGTTAATTGCTGTCATATCAACTGTCATTGTTATAGTATCATGTTAGTTGGTGTGCTTTTATTTTTGCTCACTTAGTAGTGTACTTATGTTGTGTTTAAGTTAGAAATGATGTCAGCTTCTTGTTGTAATTTCAGTTATCATTTGTGAGTCAATTACTAGGAATTTGTTATTTTTGTAATGTCATGTAGGCTGATGATAAGGAGGAAGACAGATATTTTGATAAGGAATGAAACTTTCAGTTCTTTTAAGTTCTCTTATTTACTCTAGGGATATTTTAGAAATTATTTGATTAGGGTTTTATCATTTACTTATTAAATAAGATGTAATCCCCATTTGTATGTACATTTTGAAGAATTGACTATTGAATTGGTTGTGTGCCTCCTTCCATTCTCTAGGTTTGTCTTCTACTTTATTCATCTTGATTATTCTTTCATTTCTACTTTTATTTCATTCTCTTCTAAATTCCCTTTGTTGACAATTTGAAAATTTTCTTTTTAAAAAAAAAAAATCATTAGTTATCCCCATATTTTCCATTGCATATCCCACCATAACTTTGATTTAGTAAAAATCTGCATATACAGGTATAAGCAATTGACAGCATGAAGGCGCTTTTGATACTATACAACACCCTGTTATAATCTGATTCTAAAGTTTTGCCATAAAACAAAGCCATTTTTTAGTGTACACATATGCTAAACTTTGGAAAAATTAAATGAAAAAGAATGTTTTCACTGCTACTTCTTTCCTAATATCAGAAACAAAGCTTTCTCACATTCACCTAAAAGGCAAAAGATACAAAACAAACTTCTACCCCTCTAATGATATAGCAAGGTAGTATAAAACCGATAAAAGTATGATTCCAAAATTAACGCACTTTTATTGAGCTAATTTTGTTTGCCATCAAGTGCAGCTCTTGAATAGCTGGGGAGGACATTTTTAATGCTTCAACCTGTTTCATCAAGAAAATTTTACAGTAAAGTGGGATAAATTCTGTAAAAATCACCATCACATGAAGACAAAATATACCTGCTCCCAAGATATACCACAATTATTGAGAACCAAGACGCGAATATTTCTAAATGAAGGAAGGACAGGGATATTGCACATCATCAAATTACAAGACAAATTGAGTATTTCAAGTTCTGGCAGTCCTTCACAAATGGCAGCAACAAGCTGGAACCAAAGATCCAAATCTATAACTATGGATAAAGCATAATTACTAACCATTATCATAAAACACAAAATGTTTTAATGATAGATAGAATAAAAATGTAAAGGTGAAGGTTTAAAAATGGCATTCAATGGCAATAAAAATATGCTACCATGAGAATAGAATATAAATAAAACAAGGGCATTCACGTTCAACAAGAAATTCCAAAAGGTTTCAATTAGCAATTTTCTAGTCTGAGGCATTTCAAAAAACAAATTTCCAACAACCAAATCAAAAAAAATATTCCAGAGAGGTGGCAACAAAAGAATGAGAGAAAAGCAATATGAAGCTATCACATTTGGAGGCTGACATAAGTGTGAAGTACGGTGCAGAAAGTCCGAAATTTTCTATTAGGAGAGAGACTACAAACTCTGAAAATTAGCCTAAACATGAAGGAGCATCCAGCAACCCAAAATTTTGCCATCTGTAATCACATGGATCCTACTTTAGACTATGAAAGCTTGGTGAATTTAGAATTATCAATTAGTGAAAAGTCACAGCCAACAGCTATTCTCCTCAAGCTAAACAAGGGGAACCTTCTCAAGTATTGATGGCATGAAATTCCAGTATTAATGAAAGAAATACACTCTGGGAAAAAGGGAACTGACCTAAAAATGAGCAACAACATCGGCTATTAAAGCTTGATGACTTAGAATTATCTATTAGTGAGAACTCACAGCCAGCAGCCATTCTCCTCAAGGTAAACAAGGGGGAACCTTCTCAAGTATTGATGGCATGAAAGAAATTAACAATGGCATTAAAAAGGTCTACTTCCTTGATCACTAATCATTAACAATGGCATTAAAAAGGTAAATATACTTAGATAAAGACTGACAATACTGGGAATTTTAAACCAAATGCTTTTCAATCTTCATTAAGTAATCTTGAAACTACAAACCATGGCAATCATTCATTACGTTAAAAGTGCTTTTTAAAATTCACCTTCATTCAAATTCAATGATGTTCAACATTCAGTCCAGACAACTTACAGTCTTACACGGAATATGCACATACAAACTGATTTAAAAAACTAAGTCAATTATGCACATGTTTTTAAGCAAATCCTTACTTGCCAATTTGAGAGCAAGTTTCCAGTTAAATCAAGCTCTTTAAGATCTGCAACAACAACAAAATACCGCACCTAGCTTAAGATTTATTTCCTGGTTTCATACATAAAAAAGATATATTGTAATAAAATAAAATATATTGGTGCATAAGACTGAAAAGATCATTCCAAGTGTTATTACAGAAGAAAACATTAAAAAGACTTACTTGGGATCACAGACCCTATATCATGCGGGATGGACGACACTCCTAAATAAGAAAGACCAGCAGCTTTCAAATCTTCCAATCGGCTTAGCTTCTCTTGGATTTCGTTTTTTCCAACGAACTCCACAGATACTCTATTATTACTAGTGGAAAGAACGTACATTTCAGCTGCAATAACACAGAGTTGTCAAATCACTGCCAGCTCCACACTAACCAAACTCCATTCTTGACCAAAAAGGGGAAAAACAAGAACCTATAATTGCCATCATATATCAACAAAGCCTGTAACTTTGGCAACTTTGAAGTTAAACATCAAGAAATTAAAACATAAGACCTTGAAATTACTGCCCAAGATTATGCCTACACATTCAATTTTTACTATTCACTCTTTAAATATCCAAATACTTCCACAAAAAGAAAAACGTAACAACAAAAGACGGAAATATTTGATCTTTCGAGAGAAATCAGGGCAAAGACGAAGACCTTCATCTTCGTCAGTGGATTTGCCGCGGTACCGGAGCTCGAGGCCCTCCAAGAGGGAGACGCCGCCGCTGAGGTTGTGCTGCCGGACGAACGACCCGGACTTCTCGCGTCTCGCCGCGAAGTACCGGACCCCGTCGACGGCGCCGTCGTGCTTCCCGCCGCCGTCGTCCCAGTCGACGCCGACCCACTCGCCGCCGTGGCCCGCGATGGGCCCGACGTACTTGACGGTGCCGATCCGGTGTGGGACACCGGCGTAGTGAACTCGCTGCCCTACTCGGAACTCCCGGCATTGCCGCCGGCGACCCCGCGGCTGCCGTCGCCGGCGCCGGCCTGCTGCATTGGGAACAACAAAGGGCCGGGTGGAAACTGGGATGAAGGTTAATAAGGTAGAGAGACTAAGCTAATTAAGTATTTATTAATGATTGATTAGTTGCTATTAATTTTTGGGGTCTTTTTATAATGATAAATTTTCTTTTCCGGCACTCACAACACAAAGTAAATGCGGTACTCATCAGACAAGGTAAATTCGGTAGACTTATTGTAGATCAACGTAGGGTTGTTAATTGAGTGAGCTAGAATATTTGGCGTTCAATTCGGTTCGACTCGATTCAAAATTCGATATTTAAATTCTTAACTCGAACTCGAATCCTTCGAGTTGGGTTTGAATAATGTTGTATATGACTCGACTTGATTCGGTCGAACTCAATTCAAAAATTAACTTATAATTTTACTCAACTACAATAAAACATGAAAGAACTTTATAAAAAATCTATATCACATCAATCTTGTTTGTGTGCTTTTAAAAATCAAAGTTGCCACTATCTGAGCTGATATAAGATAGTTGCCGTTTACTTGTCGCAACTTGTCATTACCATACCATGCAACCCAATAACCAACCGGTAAAATTGGAATGGTTAACTATCAAAACAAACAAGTCACAGCAGTCAAACATTTTGCAGTAACAAGGAAATAAATAGCCCCGGTAGACAGAATTTTAGATCAGCAATCGACATGTCCTGTACCTAATTTCAAATGTTCTTATCCATTGCATGTTGTACTTATAAATCTAGATGGCCTAATTGTTTGTTTAAAAGACTTACGCTATTAAGATAGAGAAACCATTTAATATTTTACTTTAACATATCATATTCTTAATTTCAAATGTTTTTTATCTACCCTATATTATATTTGTAAATTTAAATGATTTAACTACTTGTTCAAAAAATTCAAACAGTTAAAAAAAGAAATTATTTAATATTTTATTTTAACATTTTCTTCTACGTGCAAACAAATTTTTTGACAGTTTGACACATAGACAAACATTGGGACAAATTAATAATAAGGAATAAATTAGGGCAATTTATAATTTCTTTTAGCATTATGCCTCCGGAGGATTCAAACTCACACCATTTGGCTTTATTATCATAAATTTAGATGTTTTAATTATTTATCCCAAAAGTTCAAGCTATTAAAAAAGAACTATTTCATATTTACTGTAACAATATCACTTCAAACTACTTGCACTGTCTCTCTTACCTTCACATGGTAATATTGCATCAATATTGGGGTATGGCCAATGTATATTAAACGAAGCATTCTTTATATATTAAACAACGCTAAAGGTAAATATAATGAAGCCTTATGATGGCAGAAGCAAATTCAACACAAATATTAAAATTCATGCTCAATATTTTCTAGTTGAATATACTCGGTCGTTGTCTTCATCTATATTGTTTTCGAACAAGAATGCAATTTTGAAGCATTCACTGCACAATCCACTTTTACACGAACAAATTTAACAACTTCAATGCAAGATGGACAGACAGTGCATGGACAACAAATACATCTTAACTTTCGATCTTTGGCAATGCAAACATGGCACAAATGGCGACCTTTGATAAAAAAAATGCACAGTTAAATTGATTTCCAATAAAAACCCATAATAAAAGAGAGACTTCTAATATTGACACGGGAAATTTGTCACAAATGGAAGAATTGTAAAACTAGGAAATTAAACTTAATGGAAAAAATTTTAATTACATGTAATAACTATAAGATAATTTTTTTCCTTTTATTAAAAAAAATCTTAATGTAATCTTCCCAGCATTAGCCAACCATGGAGTATCAGAATGTGTAAAACAATTCTAGAATCATCTTCTTTCTATACTCTTCTACCTTACTCTGAAAGAGATGACATGGATCCAAATCTAGGATCTATGTGAGAGAAATGACAAAACTCCTCAACACCAACCTTCCTCCTTTATTTGGGCTTACAATTGGCAATGCTTGGGCATTGTGAATGTTTGCATCATCATAATACATGAGACCACACAATGTAAATTTTGGGGGTGCAAGAAGCTTACAACAAAACCATTGTCTGTGTGTCTCCACAGCCTTAGCATCCATGTTCAGGCATTCAGGATAATATGACTTGAGGCCGTGCCTGGATGGCATTTTAGTTAGAAAGATGGTAAGAGAAAGGATAAGAAAAAAAAAAAGTGAACGGTGGTTGGATTGATGAAAAAGTCGAATTCTGGGTCGCGAACAGTGATTCGATTGATGATGAAGAAAGAGAATTCTTGGTTCAGTTCTCCACCTTAACGACAGAAAAAGATTGATCAAATTCTATTGAGTCTGACTCATAGATATCATTTATCAAAGAATGACTTTGGTTATCAAATGATTGAACAACCAGGAACAATTCTCCAAAAATTTCACTACTCCGATCGTGAAAAGAAAAATGATGAACCAACTATTACAGCTGATAGTTTCATTTCATTAGGGTGCAAGACAACCGAAAATGATGGCAAAACCCTATCGTGACAACTCTATAAAGAAAATATTGCATCTCCCAAATCTATAATGATCATGGGGGGGGGGGTTAAGATAAAATAAAAATAATGCAAATAATAGAATCCAACATTGCCTCTAAAAAGAATAAAGCATTGAGTTTTAATGTTGTACAGTTTTGTGATGAGCAATTATAACATTCTGTAGATTTGTCGCATGTATTTGCACATAACAACTAAAACAACAACTTGCAGCAACAAACAAACAAACAAATAAACAAAAAAAAACCCTCCAAAAACAATGGTCGTCACTGAGGCAGTTCAACCTTGACATAAGCCAAAAGCAACATGAAAAAGGTAAACAACAGCTTATGAGTAGTCACAAACGACAAGCAGGTCTCCATCTTTGCAGATGAAGCAATAGTCCTTTTGGCATCCCCCAATGCTAAGGAGCTGTCTCTTCTGTTGGGAAATAGGTGCTTTAGCGGAATCAATCCAAAGAAAATATTTCTCTCAAGATGAAATGAAAATAAATTTAAGATAAAATAGGAGACACCAAGATAAAAATAAGTTGATGGAAACTTTCCTCCAAATTAGAGAAAAGAAAATCAGCCCACTCGATCAACTTTGATTAAGAAACACTTTTACAATCAAATATCGAAAATATAATTTGAGAAAATTCTTTCAACACAAATCAAACCAACAATAAGATTTAAAAATTACAACTCTTAAAAAAATATATATGAGAAATTAAAAAAATAACATACAACTTAAAAGAAAAATGAATCAACTTCATACATTGGATTACCCTTAACTTCAACTTGAGATGATGAAAAAACTTCTCCAAAACTCTCCCTCCACGAGTCAAATATGCTAAAAAACTATCAAGAGGATGTTCTGTTTAACAATAATAAAATTCTCCTTAAGAATATGAGTGGAATTCAAAAGTCGTCTCATTAAACTTTTATAAAAAGACATAATTGCGCATAAGCATACAAAACATCAATCATTAGTGTGATAAATGAAAAATAAAAAATTTATTGTTGAGTTTTTCAATACAAATGGGTGAGAGAAACTTAATAAATCCTCCCCTTCACGAATCCATGAGTTAACTAGACATAAATAGCGGCAAAGTTCTTCATACCAGCTCTACTTTGACAAAATAAATGTTCTTCGTCACCATCTTGGTCAATATATTTGAGATATTCTTGTCAGTGTGAACCTTGTTCAACTCTACCAACTTTTTCTCCAACACATCTCATGCCTAATGATATCGAGCATCTATGTGTTTACTCACTTAAATAAAAACTAGAGTTCTTACTCAAATATATAACACTTTTACTATCACAAAGTATCTTCATACTTATCTTGACTTACTTCAATTTCATTTAAAAATATTTTCGACCATATAACCTCTTTACAAATTTATGTAATTGTAATAAATTCAGCTTTAGTGCTATATAGAGCAACATTTTTGCAATTTGGACTACCAAAAAATAGCACCACTAGCTAAAGTAACAATAATCTCAGAAATAGGCTTCCTAGAGTCAAGATTATCTAGCAATATCTACATCAATACAACATGATAATATAGGCATACCTCCCCTAAAGCATAAACATAGCTTAGAATGATCTCTCAAATATCTCAATATTCATTTAATTGCTTGTTAATACTCTCTGCAAGGATTAGATAAATATCTACTTACAGCCTCGGTAGCATACGTTATGTTTGGTCTAATACAAACCATAACATACATAAGACTTCATACAACAGATGCATAAGGGATCTTCTTTTCATATACCTATGTTTTGCCTTTTCAAGTTGAATTGAGCTCCAAGTGGAACAACAATTGGTTTGACTTTCTTCATGTTGAACTACTCAAATATCTTCTCAATTTATTTCTCATGGGATAACCAAATCTTCTTAGCCTTTTTATCTTGTCGAATGGACATGCCAAGAATTTGCCTAACTAAACTCGAAGTCTTTCATAGCAAAGAATTTGCCCGAACTTTTCTTCATATCTCCAATTCTTTATTTATCCTATCCAAAAATCAACATATCATCAATATAAAGAGTAAAATAATAAAATCATTCTCTCTCAAATTTCTTGATAAATACACAATGGTCTGAAATAGTTTTGTTATAACCTTCACTCTTAATAAAAGAATCAAACTTCTTATACCACTGACTGGGAGCGTGTTTGAGGTCATACAAGCTATTTTTCAATCTACACACTATATGTTTCTTTCCCTTGTCCACAAATCCCTCAAGTTGTTCCATATAGATTGTTTCGATTAAAATTACCATGGAGAAATGCAGTCTTCACATCTAACTACTCAATCTCAAAATCCATACTTGTAGTCAAATCTATCACACAATAGATTGAAGACATTTTTACAAGAGATGAGAAAATTTCGTCAAAGTCAATACGTTTCTTCTGTCCAAAACCTTTCACCATAAGTCTTTCATTGTACCTTGGTTGTGAGTTACCTTTTTCATGTATAAGTCAATAAAACCACTTGTTCTTCAAGGTTTTTCTCCTTGTAAGAAGATTCATAAACTCATTAGGTCTTATTCTAATATAATGACTTTAGTTCCTCTCACATGATACTTACTCATTTGTCTTCCTATTTGTGACTAACAACTTCATTGGAGTCTTCAGGCTTACTACTTTTTATAAGTGTCACTAAGTAGACTTTGAATACTTCGTTGATAACTTAACAACTCTACCAAATTTTGTTCTAGTAACATCAACTTCCCCTTAATCAATAACATGATCACCATCATGAACCTGCTCATCAACAACATCAGGAACTATATCATTAGTAGTATCATTTTCCTCACCTTCACTATCATGAGGCAAAGAAATAAGAATGTCATCTCTGGTTTCTTCACTAATCTGTTCAACAACATGTTGAAAAATATCATCTACACCTGTTAGAGGAGCAGATGAAGTCTTAACCTTCACAACATAATCTTGAGAATCACTTTGAAGTCTTAACCTTCACAACATAATCTTGAGAATCACTTTGGGTAGTAATTTCATTCCCAAAATCCTCTAGAAACTAATTCTCTCGAAACACCACATCCAGATAAATTTTTTCTCTTTAGGATCCTAAATGTCTGAAACCAAGCTTTTTATCCTTATAATCCAAAAATATACATTTAAATGTCCTAGTAACAAGCTTAGACATTAGTTCCTTATGCACATGTACAAAAGTTTTACAACCAAATACCTGTAAATAAGTGTATCTTACCTTCCAACCACTCCAAATTCTTTCTAGAACATCTCCACCTAAAACAAGTGTAAGATATCTATTAATCAAATAATAAGCAATACAAACAACTTCAGCCTAAAAACCTTCAAGTAATTTTTTTATAGAAAGTATATACCTAACTCTTTATTGAATTATTTTGTTCATCCTCTTAGTCACTTTATTCAATTAAGGGGTATATAGAACAGTCTTCTCATGCCAAATATCATGCTTGTTACAATAAATTTGAAACTCATTGGATAAATATCCACTTTTATTATCACTCCTCAAACATTTTAAAGTCTTTCATGTTTCTCTCTCTATAAGAACATAAAATGATTTGAATGTATTAAGCACATCATTTCTACTCTTCAAACAGTAACATTATACCTTCTTTGAAACATCATCACTAAAAGTGACAAAATAAAAGGCTCTACCAAGAGATTTCATCTCTATTAGACCACACACATCAGAATATACAAAGACAAGTATCTGAATCTTTCTCTAACTAGTTGATACAAAAAAACCCTATGTTATTTTCTAGTGAAACAATGATCACAAGAGTGTAGTGTTGTCCCATCAAGTTGTGGAAGATAATTTTTTCTTCAAAAACTCTAGTCCTCTTCTCACTTATGTGTCACAATTTCATATGTCACAAATCAGTTGTGAGAGTAGTAAAGGTAACATTAATCTCCCTGTAAAAGAAACTAGATGTAATTTTATAAAGACCACCATACTTCTTCCATGTAGCAACCACTAGAGATCCTTCCACTAATTTTCATAAACTATCGTCCAACACTCTTATTAAGATCAAATTCAATCTTAAATAATGAATATAAGGCATATTTTTTAAAACAAGTTTGCAACCAGAATTGGTTACATTATGCACATTACCATGACCAATAATTTTAGAAGTTTCATTGTTACCCATCTTCACCACACTTAGATCAACGGTTACATAGGTGTTAAAAAAATCTCTATATAGGGTAGCATGAAATGATGTACCAAAATCAATCTCCCAACTAATATCATCAATAGTTGTCGAACAATCATTTTCATTATCAAACATAATTAGTACATCTTCTATTACAACAATGGTAGCTTTATCACCTTATATCTCATTGATGTAGTCATTAACTTTTGTCACATCCTTACACTTGAAGATTCATCAACCTTTTGACTAGCAGGTTTTAGTTCTCAAGAGTGTTTCTCTCATACATATACAGAAACTTATCCCAAATCTCCTTAACCGTCTTTGTTCCCATCTAACGGTTATATACGTTTTGTTCTAACTATTGTCTAATTAAAGTCATGGACTTTCTATCCATCTTGATTCATTCAGCCATAACACTCTGACTCAGCCTTAGTAGTAGGTGAAGGAGGAGGAATCGACGAAGTTTTTCCTTCATCAGTTACAACCGAAGTAGCACTCAATAATAGACTAGAACTCGATGACTCAAGAAGACCATGAATTGGATCATATAAATTTATAGCGAATAAATAATCAATCATACGACCCTTTCAGTAATATCAATTAAACTTACCCTTAAGGGCAATCATCTTAACATGTTTCTCATATTTCATCTTGACACAAAAGGTTACTATTCAAAATCAAGACAAACAGAAAAGAAAGAACCAAAATTCTGATACCACTGTTAAAAAATATGTGTTTTAACAGAATCAACCTAAAGAAAATATTTCCCTCAAGATAAAATAAAAATAAATATAAGATGAAATAAGAGACCCAAGATAATAAAAATAGATGAAAATTTTCTTCCAAATTAGAAAAAGAAAACAAGTCCACTCGATCAATTTTGATTAAGAAACTCTCTTATAATCACATATTAAAAATACAATTTGAAAAAATTCTCTCAACACAAATCATACTAATAATAAAATATAAAAATTACAACTCTTGAGAAAAATAATATATAAGAATTGAAAAAATAACATATATTTTAAAAAAAATGGATCAACCTCACACCTTAAATTACGACTACTAATTTCAATTTGAGATGGTGAAAACTTGTCTTCAAAACTCTCCTTTCGAGTCAAATGTAGTCAAAAACTTTAAAAAGATGTTTTATTTAATAGTAACAATAATTTTTTTAAGAATATGAATGAAATTCAAGAAGTCACCTCATTAAACTTCTATAAAAAATTATGTAATCACATATAAATATACAAAACATCAATTATAGTATGATAAAACGAAAAAGTAAAAAATAATTATTGAGTTTTTAAAAATTAATTATCAATTATAGTATGATAATTATAGGAAACCCAACATCTTCCGCGAAAAGTGAAGAGCGAAAAGTCCGCAAGATTTGACGACTTTTTCTTCTTCTTCTTTCCAATGCACCTGCTCCAATAAAATAGAATAGAGATTCAAGTTACTAATTCTTTCCATCATTTCTCAGATAACCAAAAAGAGTATACCGGCAAAAATAAAAAGGGGCCATTAATACAGCATGTAGCTCTCAGATTGTGAACCAACACACACTACATATCAGAATGACCATCAACCAGGAACAACATAGCTCTTAGAAACAAGTACATTCCTCCCTCAACCCCATATTCAAAACATCCACTCGTTACAAAGGTGATAAACTCAAAGTGTGAAGCATTGCGGCACACAGACTTTCACGAACCACAATCAATCTCTCTGCACATATCATCAGAAACAAAAGAAAACCTGACAAAGACCATCAACAAGAGTAGATGATCGACCACAAATGCATCTAATAAAAGCAAAGAAAATCACTTTCCCAACCAGCCACAGCTAAGTATATCTAATCTTCGCGACCATGATTACATAAAAAAGAAAAGGCATGAACTCTTCCTGGTAACTAGATTATCATAAGCCACAACCTACTCAACCCTCTCTCCCTCTCCTTTCCTGCTCGCTCCAAGAGAGAGGGAGCCATGTGAGGGGGCCGGCAAGTCTCCGACACACTTTTTTAGCAGCGCCAAAATCTTGGGCGTACCCACGCGAGATCTGCGGGCTAGTGTCTGAAGTGCAGCATGTATTCAAAGCTTTCAACGATGACATTTTCTTTATATATTATTATGTTTTATAAAGCAAGAAAAATGAGGTGATTGCGAACCATGTATGAACCAATTACTTTGGTGTCATAAATATGTACTTCTTTGTTGATGCTTGAAAAAATGCTCCGCAAATAAGGATCATGCCCAACCATTTGCAAAAACGCAATTCTTATGTATTATACATGCAAATATATGATAGAACCTTAATCCAATAAGCATACATTTAAAGGTGATGCTCTCGTTTCACAAGAAAAAAAATGCAAGTACTTTGGCGCAGACTTGTGGAGCCTTAATCGAAGGAAAATTGTCAAAAAGAAAGAGGTTCCACCGAGATTTGAACTCGGGTTACTGGATTCAGAGTCCAATGTCCTAACCGCTAGACCATGGAACCAATTGATCATATCTTACCATTTTTTACTATATATATTTAAAACATGTACACCTTTCACTCTCCTCAATACAATTTTTTACATGTACATACTCCATCACAAGAGCTTTTTTTATTTCGCCGAGACTTTTTTACAGAGAAAGGGAACATCCTAAAAGCTTAATACTCGTATTTGATTGGATTTATATACGCAGACTCGTACAAAACTGGAAACAATAAAGTTCTTAGAATGAATTACTCAAAAACAGGATGATCACGGTGAGATGAAAAATGTCGCAGGTTAAGTAAAATTCATGGTGTCACAATGGCTTTGTCATTAACTTGCAATATATGATAAGCTTGCTTATTCCGTATTACAAACAACAGCAGAACAAAAAACATACCAACAAAATCCATTTGGAAAGTTATATATACAAATCTGAATAAATGTTTGCATACAAATTTAAAAAATATGTGCAATTTTCTTGTTCTTTACTTTTTCATGCGAAAACCCATCTGGGTCATGCATTAACTTCATTGCTACTGCACATCTTCCTTGAAGGGTCCTGAATCATTCAATAACTTTATGGCAAGCTTCACCTGCAATTTCAAGGTACTGAAAAATCAATGAAATATCAAATAAAAATCGGCAAAAGCAACCAAACATACAATCTAAAGCCAAACTGACATCAAACAGTATAGTGATCAAGAATACCTCCTGTTAGCTTGTACATTTTCTTATTACGATTATACTAATAGAAATTTAATTTCGCTTGAACTTCGATGCATTATATGCTCTGGGATTATTTTTTTTAAACAACATTCACTTCACAAAGGATTTTTCTAAACGGGGCACAAATATCCCAGATTTGAACCGAACCTACGCTTTGAAATAAAAAGAACAACTGGCAAGACAAGATAGTATCATGCTATACCTGGACAGCCTCACGTTCCAGAAAATCCCCAATTGCATTTCTGAAACCTTCATCGAGAATATAGTGGCAGCTGTATGTTGTCACAGGATCAAAACCACGCTGAATTTTGTGCTCTCCTTGTGCTCCAGCTTCAACTTTGCTTAGGTTCAACTCGATAGCTGCTTCTATTGCCTGTCAAGGAACACTTTGCAAATCATCTTTCACTCTAAAGGAGATGTTCTGGCTATTCAAATGGGAGTTAAAAGTAAACCAAAAAACCTGGTAATAGCAGGCTTCAAAATGTAGACTAGGGTAATAAGCTGAAGGAAGGCATCCCCAAAGACGCCCATACAATGTGTCTCCCCCAATTAGATTAAGAGCTCCTGCAACTAGTTCATCCCCTTCTTCAGCAACCACTAGCAACACCTTGTCACCCATCTTTGACCCCATACTGTGGAAAAAATCCCTAGTCAAGAAAGCCTGTCCCCACCTGCAAAATATGAACATTAATTAATGCACATGCAAGGTGCAAACAATATGATGCCCAAATAACCCAAAAAGACCTTAGCTTTTTACTGGATGTTTTGATTATGTTAGGTCACTAGTCTTTAGTCATCTTTAGCGGGTAGTCAGTCTAAATGGGAAGACCCGGATAGAAGTCTTTTGAATAGTATTTATAATCTAACATTTCGGTCAATGTGGTTTAAGACCCAAATGTTTCAGTCAAGGCCCATTAATAAAGCCTTGATTGGTGAGTCTACAAAAAGGGAAATGCAATCTATCTTTTGGCAGGATAATAGAATCAACTTTGTTTCCAAGTATCTTAGGAATAGGATACAAGGGCTAGCAAACCCCGAGTGCCAATTCATCTCCTACATTGAGATTAACCCCTCAATTCAGAAATATTTTTTATAGGATTAGGCTTGATTTCTTTAAATCATGGCTAAATCCTATCAAATTACAATTTCCAGTTAGTCAGTACCACCATTTCACAAAAGCATGTTGACGAATAGAGAAATTCATACTTGTTATCTGTTGTATTCCGATAGAACTTGTAAAATGAATCCCAGTGCCTACCCTGTCATCATATAAACATTGATATGAAACATTCTGAACAAAGAAAGAAATGCACGAACTGTTCCTAGAAAGTGAATCGTAGTTTCTATCTGCATACCAATGGCATAAACTGTTAATGACAATAACATAACTTACACACCAATGACAAAAGGGAGACCAATATCACACACCTTTATCTCATTGCCGCGAAGGCGTTTCATAGTCAAATTTTGAGCTGAAATCTGCAAAATGTAAAAGCAAAAATTTTTATAGTACCAACAGACACAACCAAACAGTCCTATGACATGCCCAGGCTTACAGAACAAAAAATGCTGTAGTTCCTAATATCATTATTCGCCATTCTAGATAGATCAACATGGACAAACCTCCCAAATTTTACATCAATCGCATCGTCAGTAATCTGCTAGAAACAGATTGTGCCAAGGCACAAAAATTCTCCACAATCACCGAAAGTAGTTTTTTGTCCCCATTTTCACTTGATCAAATACATCTCATGAACTCTTGATAATGAACCGCTATTAGTTCTCAAATTCACCACAAACCTTTTTCTTTCTTGCCGAATGTTCTTCCGTTTTCTCTGCTTCAGGTCCATCAAAAAATCATCAAAGCTGAAAAGGAAAAGGAAAAAATATTGTTTCACCGCTGTGACTTTGTGGCACGTGGTTTTTTTAATAAAGAAACATATACTACTCTACCAGAGCCTAAATTAGCTGAGTACCCCAAATAGACACCAGTTTTTTCCCACTCAAAAGACACTGCCAACATCCAATTTCATGTAAAATTTATTTAAATTAGGAGGTAATGCAAGAGGCCATTGTCTTTCCACCAAATCATACAGCAACATAATTTATTGTATTTTACAATCTATGACACTAATTAAAAGTAACTTAAAGGATAAGTCATCTACTTCAATGACGTACTACAGTAAACAAGCAGAATGCCATGATTTATGGCAGATTTAGGTTTCATTACCAATTTAGTGTACAAAATTAGCCAAAACGACAGGCACTTGTTACAATTTGACTCTTCGAAGTCAAACTAATCCAACACATATATCACTTACTTTTTATAGTTTCTATTTTTCCAGTGATATTGCATTCCTATCCTTTGCAGAAAACCCTCATATTTCATTTTCACCCATTCGCCTTCGGTTGGGAATGTTATATGCAATGACGACACTTTCAACTAATCAAAAGACCAAATGCCAAATGTTACAGCTACATCATAAATATCAAAAAATTTTCTTGCACAAAAACAAAACAAAAGAAAAGGTGCAATAAACCTCAAAATTTTGCTCGATTATGTAAACTACCTTAGAAGTCAAGTCTTTTAATGCAGAGAGCAGTTTTAGAAAGACCTGCTCTTTGTAACTAATATTTTTCACCAGTATTCTTTGACCAGTCACAGGAGTAAATGGGACACATGACTGCAGCTTTGGATAGTAATCATAGCCATAGCTATAGTAGGCATCTGCCCAAGAATGATCAAACACAAATTCTCCATATGAATGACTGCAATTCCAAATTTAGACATGATGAATATGCCATCATGATAGATCAGAGAAGTAAAAATATTTAAAATAATGACAACCTTCAAAATACACACAGTGACAGTAAGGATCAAATAAAATATAGCACCTTTTAAGATATAGTGGAACAACACCTATAATGTTTTCATTTTCGTCGCGAGCAATAAGATGACTAGGTGACCATCCTGTCCCCTAACACCAGTTCACAAAATGTCCAAACTTCAGATACATAACTTGTCTTGTGTCAATCTAGCAAGCATGCTGCACATTGTTTCCATATTTAAAAATGAAGAAACATACATGACAAAACTCTCACCTTCACCGCACACCCGCATTCCTCCAAACTCGAGAGAAATCCATGCATAAGAAAAGGATTAAGCTTATCAGGGCCTGCTGCATCTACCACACAAGCATCCCAATCCCCAGGTGCAATGTCTAAAATCGACGGTGCCACCGAAACCGATATTTTGATTTGTCCTTCCTCATTTTGGAGGTGCTTCCTATTTTAACAAAGGTTCCACAAATTTTCATCACAGTGTACCCACCCCAACAAGTAAAAAATAAAAAATAAAAAATTTAAATCAATCTTTTTGAACTAAGAACTAAATAAGAAAAAACATATTCAGACCCCGTCAGAAGTATATAACCCAACCAGTGCATCAACTTCATCAGGTTCCACAGTCTTCTTAGCTCCCCAAAACATTGCATTCACTTTATGCGACAACCACGGCCTCTTAACACTACTTCTTGAACAAGAACCACCCTAAATTGAACCAAGATCGAACATCAACACAATTTCATCAAACGATTCATCAACTTGAGCTCAAAAAGATCCGGGAGAAAAAAGAAGAAAAAAATCATAAAGCTAACAACTTTGAGCCGCTAAAAAGATGAGGAACGAAAGAGCTTACCGGGAGTGGAAGCCTGCGACCAAGGAGGGGGACGAACGAAGATGGAGATGGGAGCAATAGCAACCAGCGGCCATGGCGGCTTTCGCTACGTTGCTCTCGCTCTTTCTTCCCACCGGTTTGAGGTAGGGGAAGGAGATGGGCCACACAAATTAGCAACCACGGACACTTCGGACGGGGCAGATACGGACACGTTGTCCGATATTCGTGAGGTTGTATGGATTCTGTGGTGTTAGTGACCATCATAAACGAATTCGCGTTTTAAGAATATTTGTACAAACAAGGTGTGTTAGGGGGTTAAAGTAGTTTTTTTTTTTGTTTTTTTCAAATTTGAACATTAAGAATAATTTTTATATATATTATAACATGTTAAATTTTGTAATTTAATATAATTGATTATTAGATTTGTAAAATAAAATAAAAATTATATGGACCGATTGTTGTACCGGTTCACTAAATTTATATTTTATGAATATTTGTGCAAAGAAGATGGGATAAAGTAATTTTTGTGTTCAGTAGCATTAACATTAGTATTTATTAGTTCAAATTTAAACATTAACATTAACTTTTATATATATTTTTTAATATATTAATATTTGTAGTTTATTATGGTAGATTGTTAAATTTATAAAACAAAATAGAGTCGAGGGAGTCAACTTATATTTTTATAAAAAATATAAAATACAAAAATAAGAATTTTGTTAATCAGTATAATAACATGAAATATAACATGTTTTTTTATGATAGAGAAAATAGTAATGATAGGTATAATTAACAGTATTTATCAACACAATTGTTTATGTATAATTTTTTTAGTATATATAATTGATTTTGTCATACGTTAAAATTTCACATAGATAAAAAATTTTACAATAATTAACAACCCCAATGAAGGCATACCAAACATAAGTTGCACCATTTTACTATACTACACTTATGCAAAAATTTATAATAAATTAAAATCAGCCTATGGTAATCGAGGTAATTAAGTTTCCAATTCCCCTAAATCCATACACCAGCCATTCCAATTCTCACACTCACTAACAAGCACCTCCATCGAAAGACACCAAAAAACCGGACACGGACACGGACATCCTAATCCGAATCAGATTAGACTTTCCCGTTTAATTTCGGACCTCACAAATAAATGTCGCCGTCATCACCGCCGTCACCGTCTCTCTCGCCGTCGTCTTCCCCGTTGTCACCGCCGCCGCCGAACCTCCTTTCTCCGATCACATATATATATATATATATATAGAGAGAGAGAGAGAGAGAGAGAGAGTTTTGACCAAAGTCGGGATCTTTTCGGAAGTTGCCATTGATAATGTCGAGAAACCCAGATTGCACGGTCTATGTGGGTGAGAATTTCGATATGCTTCCGCTTTTAACTTGTTTCGGCGTTCGATACTTTTTAATGGCTTTGTTTTTTATTTTACCAACTATTAATTGAATGGTTCTATTTTGATTTGCAATTGATTTGTGTGTCTTTAAAATCATGATCAGTTTCTGCTAGTTTGGTTGTAAATTTGATGTTTTTTAATTTGATACTGTGTACGATTGCAGTGAAAGTGAAGCTATATGGACGTCTGCTTCAAAAATTAGATTTCTTGTTTTATTTTGATTTGAGTTTATAAATTAAAAAAAAAATTATTGGAAGGATGTTGTGCTGTTCTTTGTTTCCCAGGGCTGCTGTGTTATAGGAACAGTTTTTGCTAGTTTATTTTTGTGCTTTTGATGTCTTCCCATTTGATATTTTGTGACTAGAGTGAATTGAAAATTTTTTTATTTTATTAAATTTTCATTTGTATGCTTTATTTTTCTCCAACTGCAACTAGTTTGATATTTTTTTAATCTACAATGTTTTAATTTGAGAAAGGGTGTTTCTGTTGTTGTGTTTCACTGCTAGTTGGCTTGTAAGTTTGAGGCCTTCTCTTGTTGATATTGTGTGTATCATTGCATTGAAATTGGCATTTTTTAGTTGCTTGTTTTTTGTTTTAACTGTATCTTGTTATAGGTAACTTGGATGAGAAAGTTAGTGAAAGAGTGCTTTATGATATTCTTATTCAAGCGGGTCGTGTGGTGGATATATACATCCCCCGAGATAAGGAAACACAACGCATTAAGGGTTTTGCGTTTGCAGAATATGAATCTGAAGAGATCGCTGAATATGCTGTCAAGCTTTTCTCTGGTCTTGTCTCACTTCACAACAAACTTTTAAAATTTGCGGTGCGTGTTCTCACGTAATGCTGTTCTTTATGTGTGTTCTAGTCGTCGTCATTATCATCATCATCATTGTCAATATTTTATCTCAACTGGGCTGGTGTTGGTTCATGGATTGGTACCACCATATTGCTCATTAGATTGATCGCATAATTCTCATGCAGAAACTAAGTGCCAAGTTTTTGGTCCTTTCATGTCGCAACCCTCAAAGAGGGGAAATGAGATGAAATTTTAACCTTGGCTATTCATCTCTTAAATCAGTGGATTAACGTTATTAGATTGTTGTTAATTGGGAAAAATTAACATAATCATCTTTTATTTTGAAGTGCATAGCATTTGCAAAAAAGTTTTAGTTTGTGTCTGCATGGAAGTATGGCAATTACTTTTATTAACCTTCACCTACATCATTTTATTACTAGGTATGATTATGGAAAACTTTAGAACAAACTATATATGATTGAGTAAGCTGTAATGTCGTAATTCATTCATGTATTAGTTAATTTCTCGGAGTTGCTGGATTGTTTTTCAGATTTCGGGGCAGGACAAGACTCCTCAAAACTCTGGCGCTCAGATGACATCAAATTCAGATTCATCCTTAAGACAAAGCCAAAGGCCACATCCTACGTCTGTATCTTATAGCGGAGGGACATCGTGTAGGTTTCTAGGAATTTTTTTTTAATAGAGTCGTTCCACTTTTTATATGCATTATTTAGTGATTCTATCTGTTTGTATTGCGCAGCACCTTTCTCTAGGTTATCAAGTAATGACCATAGAGCAGACATCCGGACTAGTAGTTTTGATTACAGCAGGAGTTTTCCTGGATCCAACTTTGATAGTGTCCGCCATGAGACTTACTTAAGTCGACCTTCATATGATTCCAGATACTCAATACCCTATCCTCATTATTAAGCCGGGTATAACTACACACTCAGGTATAGTAGCATTTGGTCGTGAATCGTTTGACTTCTTGTTTAGTACTTGATGTCGTCAAGAGGCTACTTGTCTTCAGTGTATCAGTTCGATTACTGTTTGTTGTAGAAAACTTATGTTGCGGTCAGCTGCATGAAAATGGTAGCTTTTATCATAGTTTTCTGTCCAGAAGATCCTACAAAGTTACTAAATTTCTACATTTAAGTTCACAATCCTTCGCTTTGTTTCTGGTGAATGCTGAATTTTTAGCTTCTCAATTGACAAACTTAAATTAATGCTTTTCTTTTCTTTTTACGTTGCTCCATGCCCATTGAAATGGGTGAGCTTTAGCTTCTGCAGGCCATTCTAGAGGATAAAGTTATCAGCATGAAATGTGTTTGAATTAGCTATTTAAGCAAGGGGTTCACTTGGGTATTAGTGATGTAGTGCATTTTTTGTGGGCAATCAACAATAGATAGATTTTTGCCGTCATCCAATCATGTTCAGACTGCTTTGTATGATAAATTATGTTAATCATTTCTTAGCTTTACACTACAAAAGGTCAAAACTTGGAGCAGTCTGAAAGCTTTCCTTTCTTATAATGACATAACATTACAAACATTGGCGTTCTAGCAAAGCCATCCTAAGGGAGATCAATTGCTTGTAAAGAACAGCAACTCTTTTCTCAACCTGCTCAACTCCCTCTGCCAATTCTTTACAGTGCCTCTCCATAGTTGAGACAGCATCCCTCATCTCCACCGGTCTGAGACCATTTTCTCTACTGCGGCCAGAGATAAGACCCCTCAGAGCCCGAGCTGCCATCACCACTTTCCTGAGCTCTTCCATCAAAGGCTCTTGTGTCTTGCTCTTCTCAATCTCCTCTCTGATCTCTCTTTGCAACAAAAGCAATAAATCAGACCAAGAGCTTGCACACTGGGCATGGTACACTCCGAGGCTTTTCTTGGATTTGAAGGACAGACCCATGGAAAGCATTCGACACACTAGTAGTGTCATTGCTTTGGCACCACTTAGAGCCTCCAAGAGTTGTAACTGATCAGTGTCACCCGCGTCTGCCACTGTTTTTTCTGCTAATCTCTTAAGTTTGGAATGACACTTATCCAGCTCGGAGCAGCTGCACCCTCCATCCTCTCCGACGACCGCAATGCTCTCTGGGCACGCTCCACTGCTACCTCCAATGGCTCACATTCACCCCCAGCAAGGTAGTGACCGGCTGTCTCCAATTGAACAATGTATCTTCGAATGGTCTCTGTCCGGTCCCTTAGACTGTTGCAAACATCTAGCAACTCGATTATGTCTTCCCTGTAGTCATTGATAAATCTCTCAACCATTATTCGATTTTCAGCAGCTGCCGTCGATATCAATTTGATGGCCTGTTGATGTGCATCCACGGCCACCTCAAGTGCTCTAGTGATGAACCTTATGCTCATGTGACATTGTGATGGCCAATGCACCAAGAGCCTCAAGTCATCCAACTCATCGTGGAGCCATTTGTCGGTCATCATCCTCTCCGGCCAAGGAGCCACCGGAGCCTGCGAGAAACGTCCTTGCAAGCGGAGGGACAGTGAATGGAGGAGTTTGGAGGGCTTCATGGTGTGGTAGCTAGTAGTGCAAGGGACATGGAAGTCTTGGCCTTTTACCCATATATGGAAGAGACCACAACAAGGCACAAATGTAATCTACCAACAATTTCTCAATAGAATATGATTGCCATAACTAATCTTGCACCCTCTGTTGCATTCACAGCAATGGCAATGTGGGGTTGATTTGTGTTAGCCTGCACCTTTGATTGAAGACCCAGATTAAGTTAAAGGCGACCATGAGCTGTAATGGCCACTGTGTACCAGTCGATGGTCGCCATGTGATAATAGGTACATCCGTGCATTTGGTCGCTGTAGCTAAATGCAACAAGGACACTCGAATATTGATATCAAAATCGGAGAAGGAATCGAATATTGCTACTCCTCAATGATGAGATCGAATTGAAAGGTTTTTCTAACAATTTCTGGTTGATGGTTGTAGCCTTGTACCAGATCTTTCCCCCACAAAATTTGTGATCTTGGAAGTGTAAGCTCGCTCATCTGCTGCTTCTCTTGACATGTTTTAGACATGGAATTTATCCACGTTGATGTAAATCCCATGTCTCCCTCGTTCTGCCTTCCTTGTTGGGAGAAATCTCAGCAACAATGAACATGAGCGACAAAATAGCAAATTGATTATTGGGTAATGTCGGACAGTTAAAATCATTATTTTTCATGAGAGTTTTGGATGTTTCTGTTTTCACATCATCTTCAGAAACAGAAGGGTACATTTGGCGAGAGCATAGGAAAGAAGGCATCTAATATAATGCCTCAATTATGCGAAGAACGTGCACTCTGATATTCCTTGTTTGTGTTTAAAGGCTTAGAGTGTGTGGCCGCTTTAAAAGCCACGACGGGGAATGCGTTGTAAAGGCTGATCGTATCTTGCTGCTGTTGCTACATCTTCAACCTTTCCACTGCATGCCATTCGATTGCAAGTCTTTAGCCAAAGGCTGAAGAAACCGGGGCAGGTCTGTTCTTATGGGAGGGTCTTTTAATTGAATGGATCTGAGCCGTGACAGTATCGTTTTTTTAAGGATTATAACCATGATTATGACACATTGAACAAAAGTGTTAGCTTTGCGTTGAGGCCATTGAAGATCGATTCATGTTTTATATTTCATCCCAAATGGGAAAAAGGTACCACATTTATGCCATAATACTAAAAAGTAACAACGGACCAAAAAGACCATTTTTTATTTGTTTTCCGCTTGCCAAAGAGCATTCAGCCAACAAGATTGGTTGCGAGTTGCGACGGCCAAAGATTCCTACAAGCGATACTCATCAGATGCAATTAAATCTTTTTTTTCCCAAGCAACTGTATCTAAAACTTGGATTATATTGTTCATAATGGGGAAGCGCATAGCAACAAATGAAGGAAAAAAACAAAAACTGATCAATCCAGATGGCAGAAAATAACCTAAGTTGCCAAGTAAACGGTTTGCTAATAGTCTTAGAATTTTGTTAGACTGCCACCATATCAATTAACCCGCCTGGGAGAAAACCAAAACCATAACCAATTAACCCAAAATTGAGCTCATCGGTGAAAAGCAGCTGGAAGTCGAGAACAGTGCTCCTACAAAATTAATGCCTTGCGGGAAATATTACGTTAAACTCATAATCAGTTACAATGGATCTATATGCACCAAAATTGTACACCAGTTTTTTAAAAAATGCAATGAGTGGCAATTCGAGGACATGAAATATATGCCCCTTGCTTATAGCCTTTTTCCGGCGCTATTGGGCGTTGCAAGAATTATGAAATAGTATCACATTAGCACTTGAGCTGTTATATTGCCCATTAATCAAAAGTCCAAATAGCAAACTTATATAAAATAGCCAAAAATTAGTAACTCAGTACTCATAACAACAAAGATCGCATTTTTCACAGAGAAAATGTCGTCAAAATTTAGCGAGCTAACGAAGTAATGAGGACGCCCTTCTATAAGCATGAAGAGGCAGCAACTTCATAACGTTCCTCGAAAGTAAAATTCTTGCCAAAGTTAAAGAAAAGTGGGCGACCAGGTAAGGATCAAGTCTTAAGACAAAATTAACCTAACAAGGACATCAAACTCTATCCAAATTGTACTCGAGTAAAACAATAAATGAGTGCAAGTATACAATAACACTAGCTACCACTACTACCTGTACAAAGAAAAAAATTGTCTCATCTACTCTAAAGCTTTAAGAAGCCTAAACAAGCAAACTGCTTCTCTTATTCGAGAGAACTCAATGCAGAAAGCTTGAACTTCTATGAACATGTCTTGTACTGCAATCATAAAATAGAGAGCAATGAAGAAATAGACGACAAAACCATTACTGATGTAGACAACAATCAATATCATGCAATCTCTCTAAAGCACGTCACTCATACATCAGATCAATGCAAAATAATCCGCACATCACCTTTGACCACAACTCAGGTAAGTCCAAATTTTCTAAGCTAAGATCAGAATGCCCAAAAAAATTAGCATTATGAAACAAAGACAAATACGATGTGAAGTAGAAAATATAATGTTTTTTGGACGTACATTAATGCATAATAACTAAAAGGAGGAATTAAATAAGTGAGATCCTTCAAATGAAATGCCTAGACTCCCAACACTCAAACAAACAGGCATCTGGATATACAAAATTTGAAAAAATATATAGGGATACACTTGTGGATTGGTAAAGGATGTAATACAAAAGAACTCACCATTTATGATTTTGTTACGGATGAGACTCTGTAGGAAGACACATACTAATCTCACAAGTCTGTTTTGCATGTATTTATCCTTTGAGAAGATGGATGTTAGTAAGTAGAAAAAAATAAAAGGAAAAAAGTAACCCTTTTTCAAGATAACTACCTTTATATTTTGACATGCGGCTATGCAATTTGATATGTACTTGTGAATGAATTCTGTGGGAAGATTCACAGCTGTAGTGAGACTATTAACAACTTCCATAGAGTGTAGACTCATGTCCATGCCCACCAGAACTGTGTAATAACTGAAAAACATATTTATTAGCTTATCACAAGAATGCATGTGTACATATAATTCCTGTACAGGTAGAAAAACATATAAACTAGCTTTCATGCATAAAAATTATGGACAATTTGAGGGGGCAGAGAGAAAAAGATAGATAGTAAGAGAGAGTACTCGTCAATTTCAGCAGAGTTATGCTCTACTAATTTACTGAGAACTGCAACTGCAATTGAAGGGTTATGTTCTACTAGTTCCTGAACATAAAACACCAAATTTCATGTCAAATATCGCTTCCCTCAACAGCTGATAAAACTTCCAAGCGAGACAAACGTCATAGAAAATGAATTTCAACTAAAACCAGTAAATATTTTGTTCGGAATGGTTGAAAACTTGATAACAGTGACAACTTGTAAATGACTTACAGTTAACTTTGTAGGAGTCAGTCCACAATGATATACAAGCTTATGGTCATTCTTTAGCGCTTTACACACTTTCTGCAAAAAGCATTTCTATGTTACCAATAGTGGCATAGCTGTCATGTCCATAAACGGACAAATTACAGCAATCACAAATGGACAAAAAATAGAATTCTTCTGCCTATCCAAAGAGTTGGCTAGATCCATGTAATGCATTAGCGATAACGATAACTTGATGCCAACATTTTCAAGCCAGGACACAGTCTACATGTAGATGCTGATTGTTGTTTGGGAATATCATTCTCACGGGTAACAAAAATACAATCAAAAGCCACTGCCTTACAATCCTTAAAAAATGTCTATAAGTGGTAGAACTTTTGGTTTTCATAAATTACAACGGACTAGTGGCCAAAATGGTCTACTATCCTTGGCAATACTTAATGAGTAAAAGGATGCTAAATGGGAACACTACAAAAAAATTATAGTTATGCATTCAGCATAGATTAATAATTCTATAATGATGAAAAGACCTGTATAAAAGGTCACAAATAAAAAAAGGATAAATACCAAACAGGAAATATTAACTTAAACATGACTATGCAATAGCAGATATAATCATTAAATTTTGAGATAAATGAGGTATAATGTATATTTTTTAGGAATAAATGATCTTAAGGAAGTAAGTAAATAATTTCAAATTGAAAGAGGAACATTATATACACCTTGCACACCTAGCTTCTAACACATTAAGCATACTTGGAGCATATGGCCTCACACTACATGACCACTAGACCATTCATATTGCAATTGAGTAACACATTTTTTCAAAGAATACTCCAGAAGATAAACAATTATAGCAGGTTGAGTTAGACATGAACAATTTTACTTCCACCAAGCAATTTTACGCTCAAAATTGCTCAAAATTAAATTACAAACTTACAAATAATAACCTAAACAGCATCAAAATTTCCCATGATACGTTCCACCAACTTGCTCACCTCTTGTTGAACAGGAGCAAGTGTTCCCTTCAAGGCTTTTACTATCAAATCCCTAACTGCAGCTCCAGAACTGGTGTCAGCACACATACTAGAATCCCATAAAAGATCATGGTTATTCTCAAAGTTCAGCCACACAAGCTACATGAGGAAAAAAATAATGATTCAAATTCCAATAAAGGACATATCCATTGAACATGAATAAGAGAGATACCTCCCCATCCATAACAGGAAGCCTGGGTGGAGCAGGCCTGTACCATGGAGGAGTTAAGCCTTCCAGCGAGAGATTTTGTAGCAGTCCAGTCAATGCACCATCTCTATCCCCAGCACCAACTCTTGGTGTTGATCCAGTTGGCAAATCTTCAAACCTAAAGTTTTGTGATCAGTTTACATGACTGAGAAAGAAAAGGTGAAGAAAAGCATCACGGAGAGAACATGTGAAAATTCTTAGGCACATGGCTAGATATTCAAAATATCTCAAGAGAAAGTTGGGGGTGATTTGGTTCACGTTCACTCGGAAAACAGGTTCGAAGGTAACACATCTCATGCATGTAGCAGTATAGAAATAGAATATGTCCATACTCAGGGGAATTTGGATCACATCCAGCGGGTACATCAGGATCCGGAATTACATTTCTAACGGCTGCACTCCTAAAAGGACTATTAAATGGCTCTGGCTGAATACTTTTACCATACTGGCTCAACAGCTGTTCTCGGTAAAAAACCTGACAGCATAACAATATTTTAAAAACAAGTCAAGATAATAACAAAGAGTAGCACCACTAAACCTAATTATTTCATAAAACTTGCAACAGATATTATATCATAACCACCTGTAAGAAAATTACTTTCACTGTGACCATACTCACACCCTAAAGTTATTGTTCATATATTTGATAGACACATCAGAATTGTCCACAGACTGTTTATTGTCACAACAGAACTTTTCTGTACACATGGTTTTTTATAAACATTAAAGAAAAGGATAATAACAAAGCGTGCCCCACTTAATCTTATTTTTCATGAAAAATTGTAAGAGATAATAACATCACCAGCTGTAAAAACTACTTTCACTATGACCATACTCCAAAATAATATATGTATATTCACCCACAAAAATTATTATTGTTATTTAATAAACATTCCAAAATTGACTTAAAGTTCAATTTAGTAGCTATTATTGACACCAAAGTCTGCTCTGCTGTGACAGCAGAACTTCTCTTTACAACAACACTGCTCTTCAAGGAAAGATTGCAAGGGGAACACGCATGGCTACTACAAAGCTAGCAATGCATTTTTTCATTAAACTTCTGCAAACAAAATGACATATTGAAACACTGCAAACGAAATGAAATATTGAAACATACAGAGAGAATGAAGGTAATACAAACTCACTTGTGATGATGGCTCAAAAAGTTTAATGAATTCTGAAGCAGATAACTTGATAACCTGTATAGGGAAAGCATAGGATAAAAAAAACAGTGAATAAGGCACCACACATAATTGTTGGAATGAAACCTGGTCGTAATATGGTTATTATCCAACACTCCTCTAAATTGTTGGATAGGCACCATAAGATGATTGCTACATTAGAAATATTTGATACAATAATCTCCAACAACAAAGCTAGCAAAGAAGACATCTAATTTGCATCTACATCAATCCTGTGAGTAATTTTAGATATAAATTAAGAGAAGGAGTTTTGAACCCTATTTTTAACAACTCCTTGTAGTTGACATCTCATGCGTATAAAGGACAACAAATGAATAACACATAAAACTCTTAAGCAAGACAACGTGGGACGACCCGGCCAAAGTGTAGTATGATGGACCTAAATCATTCCTTCAGAATAGATTACAGACACAGTCCCACTAATATATTGTATCTCACCACACTAGGTATTGGATATAGTATTAAGTTTGTAAAATTTACAAGCCACCCACTTTTAGGAATTCCTTCCTCAGAATTCCTTTCCTTGGCCAATGGGCCTAATTTATGTCCACTCTAGCCCACCATGAAATATAGTTCCGGGTTGTATCTAATACCATTCGTAACGACACGACCTGAGTGCAATATGATGGGTCTTGAAGATCTATAGACACACCATGATTGATAAATTGGATCTTCCCATGGTATTTATTAGATGTCAAACTAATTTTGTGGGATCTTACAATATAGTTACAAAATAACACCAACCTTTTTATCTACATTTGAACTATAAGAATCTAGTAGCTGATGAATAAAAGCTCTTTCAAAATTTGCAGCTCCTTCATCGCATGCCAGCTGCATTATAGAGCTAATAAAGTATTAAAATGTAGGAATGAAAAAGAACAATGCTTCCATAAGATCAACTAAATCCAAATAAAAATACAATAACAACAAATAATTTTTTTAAAAAGAAAATACCAACTGTCATAATCAAATGACTTTCAATACTTCAAACTGAAATGTTTGCATGACATACTGAAACAACATAAAGTCTAGTAAAGCACAAATAACTAGAGATAGAATGATTTAACTGAGCTAAACTCAGGCGCATCGTCATTTCCCACTGTCACTAAACTCTTGGACTTCATAAATAACTTTTTAGATTTTTATAGCTAAAATTAAGAATGTAACTTCCACTCAACGAAGCATGAGGTAAGATGGATCTGCTCCGTGGAAGCTGTCCAACGTAGGACAGAGAACAACACCAGGATGACACAGGGAAACAGAAACAGAAAACTTTCTATAGCATTACTGAATCTTTAGTTCACATGTTTTCCCTATATTCTAGCAATAATGTGAAAGATGTAGAATAATTGACGAAGATTAAGGAAAAGCTGAGTGAAGGATCCAGATTGTCAAGAATATTAAAAGAAAGGAGATATTGAAAAGGACAAAAACAATAGTACAGTTAATCAGCTAAACTGGATCAAACAATATTGAATTTGTTCACCCAATTAATTCGCCCTCAATGCTGACTGCTATAATTGCCATCTACATCTCACTGCAACTTGGCTAGATCATCAACATCGATATCCAATCACCAATTTATTGTTTCCATAGTCAAATAGGTGACACAAAACAAGAGAAATACATTGCAGTTAATTTTTTTGCATAGAACGCTCTTCTTTGTACAGTTGTCCAAGAGGAAAAGGAGATGAAAATAAAATTAGAAAAGTCGGTACATTTCAATCACTTATCCATCATATTTAACTTCTTATCAGGTAGCCTAATCGTACCATTAGTTCCTTTTAACCTAAAAAACAACTATTATAAATTTTACCAAACATTTCTTCTCGCATAAGAACCATTAATTTTTTTTACATAAAAGACAACTGTAATAAATTGTAGCAAACATTTCTTCTGGCATAAGCAACTCAAAAAATGAAATATAAGCTACAGGACTAAATATTGCATGATTGTCATCATTCATTACCATCATCACCAACACCTAATCCCAACTAGCCTGTGGTCAGTGGCATGTTTTGACCAATAAAATGCAAAATGAGTTTAAAACTACTTACATCTATGAAAACATCAATGAATGGGTTTGAGGATGGTGGCCTCAAAGCATAAGCATGATAAAGAATAGCAAATGCCACCAATCTCTGTGGAGGTCTAAGAACCAGTTTGTCCTGTAACAAGAAGGAAATACTAGTAAAAGATATATGTCACTAGTGTACTTAACAAAAACTGTACAGCTGAAATAAATACAACATGAATAACTCTTAAATGAGTTAAAATACAGGCAATTAAAAAAGTAGATCACATATAAAAGACAAACAAGTTAATGGCCTATTGAATGCCAAAGCTAAAAATGTCACAGTGATATAAGTCTACAACAGATTCCATAATATAGTATGAGTTAACAAAGTCAGTATATCTCTGGCTACACCAACGATAAGAGTGCTATTTGTAATCTGCAAGAAGTAAGAATACATACTAGCAAACAATTAGGCTTTTCCAAAAAAGGAAAACATTTTATGTGTCTTATCAAAATGTCACTAAAAAGATATTTGGCTCCCTTCCGCAAACAAATTCTGATATGCGCATGCTTTGTGATTCAGTTAGTCAATGATTTATGTATGGCCCTCGTAAATTGTACAATTTATTTCCGGGTACCTCCACATATTAACCATGTAATCGCCAAATTTCCAAAAAACTTAGTAAATTCAACAGTAGTATCAACATTCCCTGCAGTGACGGCAGGCGCATCAACAACAAAAATACTAAATCACCTCTAACAGGAAACAGAACAAGCTACAAAGTGAACTTCTTTTCAATGAAGAACGGAATAGAAGCTAGTATTTCCAATTACACATTCAAATAAAACATATCCCAATTATAAATATGACCATCAACAACAAGTATATGGCAAAACAACAATATTATTTCCACGCCCACGGTTTTAATTAGCAAAAAACAACAGCAACAAATTTCCCAATTAGAAACACAATCAAACACAACAATAACATCCAATTTACTAGAAAATACACTTCACCAACAAATGTTAGCAAACTCAACACAAAAAATGACGTGGCATATTTTTCCTAGAGCAATCGGAATCAGAATAAGCTACGAAGCGATCTCTCTTTCCAAGAAACGCAAGCAAACATTCCCAACTACACGTTCAAAACACACTCTTCATCAAAAACAGAAACAACATACTTCCAGTTTGTGGTTGAAAGTTAAACTAAACGCATTTGTAAAGTATCCCGACTGTGGTTGAAAACTTACAGTTCTTAGCGCAATCGGAATCAGAAGAAGCCAGAGAGCAATCTTCTTTTTCAAATAAACGCCATAAACCGAATCAACCATTTCCAACTACACCCTCCAAACACATTCTTCCATAACAAACAACATCGTACTTCAACATTAGCAGCGTTGCCGAACTAAAAACATTCAAAAACAGTAAAAACAACAACGGCAACCAATCAGACTATCATCCGCCGATTAGAGATGGATTAAGAACATGAACGAACGAACAACCCTAAAACTAGAACAAAAATCCAACCCCCGAATCCGAAATCCGAATCGGGACTAGGCGGCCGAATTCGGAGAAGTAAAGCATGAAATGGAGATCGTTGAAGAGATCAGGAGAAGGGGGTGAGTGAGTGCCTTGAGAAGGGTGGCGAGGGAGCAGCAAGCTGGGAAGCGGGCGTCTCTAGGGAAGTCGGAGTCGAAGGTGGCGGCGAGGTCTTCGATAGGCCGGACTTCGTCGGAAAGAAGGCCGAGCAGTTCCGCCGACTCCGAAGCTCCGATCATGGCGGCGCCGGCGTCGGCGTCGGCGTCGGCTGGGGTTGGGAGTTGGGGAAGACGAAGGAGATATTTAGTTTATAGGGGTGGGGATTATTTTCGGGCACGCCCCACCTGGGTGAGCCCCTTTCGTACGCCATTCCTTCAACTATTATTTTGGTTGATTGAGTTGTTTTAAAATTTTTAAGTTGGAATTATAATATTATAATAATATTAGTATTATTATAATAATATATGCTCAAATTTGTGTTTAGCTTACTCTTAGTAAATATAAAATATCAGAGATATTATTCAAAAATTATGAAATGAAAAGGAGTTGATCTTTTTAAAAAAAATTATGCTTGAACAAAACTATCCAATAATTACTACTGTTGAATATTATATGCACCCTAACTATACTATCTTTTATAATTCTAAAAAAATATTTTCTAACAAATTTTTCTAAATATTTTATTTTAACCGCAACCAACCACCTTATCAATCATATTGTAATAAAATTTTTTAATATAATATACAAGGGTGCTAAACTAGCGAGCAAATCAAGTTTAACTTGTGTTAAAACTCAACTCGAATAATTCGAAATTCGTTCGAATTCGACTCGAGATCAAACAAATTTTAAATGTATATGCTTAAAATTGACTCTAATATTTTTATGGTGTCCGTGTTTGACTCGAGTTTGAATATACTTATATTATTTAGTTTTAACGAGCTAGAAGAAGCTCATTTAAAATTGCAGCGAAGACTTACAATCTATATTATCCCACTACCTTATTATTATATTATATATAAATATATATAACTTGTTACAATTAAACTTATTAGTATATATATACATAGACCACCTTAGTCGGGTTAAATAATGTTTATTTTTCAAACTTTAATCTGGTCGTTCGATTACAAGGACAACCCAAATTTGATAAAAAAATAAAAAATAAAATACCCCTACCACGACTATCATTTAATACGTAGTTAATAATAATATTTATTTATAATTTTGTATGTATTTTGAGTAGACAATTGATATTATATATATTATTATATTATTTTATCGAATTGAGTTCGAGTCGAACTACGAGTCGATTTCAAGTTATAACCAAGTCGAGTCGAATCGAATACTATATTATTTAAACTCAACTCGTAAGATTCAAATTTGAATCGATTTCGAGTTCAAACATTTAAATATCAAGTTTTGAGTCAAATCGAATCAAACAAAATATTAAATACTCATAAAATAACTCACTTAATTAATAATCCTAAACGATTATACAGAAAAATACCATAGATCTAATAATATAAAATAGATACGTGTAGTAAAATATAATCCATAAAATATATATAAAAATTATTATTTAGATGAGTTCGGCTAAGAAGCCGAATTTGACTGCCCGACCAAATCTAGCCATATCAGTCTCCAACCAAGTCCGAGAGGGCGACCAAGTACAGCCGTTGGTATAGGCTTTCTTTTGCGGTCCAATTAAACGGGGTGACTGCTGGAAAAAAAAGTCTGTCTTTATACACACAGTATGCATAATAAAATTAATTTATATTTAATTAAATTATTTATTTATGATATCGTTTGTTTGTCCGCTCATTTGACCGTGTATAAATATGGCATTAGTAATAAATGTCCAAGCGGACATGGCAGATACGAACACTCTTCAAATTAATAAACGTCGTGTATGACTCATCTTACCTTGTTGATGTCCTCTATTACCAACCCTGCGTAGATTCTAGAAGTAGAACGGCGCGTGGTTGACAATTTCTGAAGGTCCATGCAGTTGTTAACTCTCACATTCATTCTTGAAACTGCATTGAAGTTGTCAGAGCAAGATTCTGTTCATTTTCTTGTCAAAATTTATGAACTAACTCTTTCATCTCAATCTCATCCTGTAATTAATTTGTTGTGGCATTCCCATCAAGCCACATTCGCAATTATTCCAAAGGAAAATGATCATATTACAAGTTATAATTATCCTACTTTGTACCAATTTTTGTATAATTCGTATAAAGAGCGTGGGAATGAAATGGTGGTGTAAATGGAACAGTTGACAATTGTTGAAAGGGGTTGGTGGATTGACAATTGTTGAAACCTTCAACCCTCGTGTACTCTCTAGTGTATGGCCGCTGTTTGACGTTTGGATGGTTGGGGGCAGTTTTGTGCTCGCCATCTGGCATTGTACCGGCTGTTATCACCAAACTCCACCCATCCCTCGTTGTAATTCCCCATTGTTTTTCACCTGTAACGGGTTCTTCTGTTTCCAATGGGTTTTTTTTGTGGTCGATCTTCCATGTTACTAGTCACCTCTTTATTGAACTTTTCTTCTACCGCTCCAATCAAATCCTGCCATATTTAGCCTAAACAGATGATGTGTTCGCATTGGATTGGAGGGAACAAAAAAGATCACTTGAGAGTGGCGCACAAAAAAACTTACCAAAAACAAGATATAGCTGGGAATCCTTTTTAGTTTGTCCAGAGGAGCAAGAACTGCTCCTGGGTATCAAACTGATCCCTGCTTGATCGAGATATATTGATCGATCTTTCTCTGCCTCCAAGCTGTCTTAGCATCCTTCGAGAACCTCTTTTGTTTGGTATATTCACTAATGGGTCTGCTCTCTTTTTCTCTACCAAACTGCTTAGACATGAACAGGGAGACATAGCCCGATCGAGTTTTAATGTATGCATGATTTAATTCTTTCCCATTGACGTGATCTACACACATTTGCCGTCAGCAAGTAATTAGCAGCTCAATTCTTGTCCATGCAATGATATTAGAATCAAAGTCGTTTTATGTTTTTTTTTTGGTTGCTGAATTTTGATCAGTTCTGATCATATACATGATCAACAGATTACACATCAATGGAGAAGACAGGCACGTCTAAGACCGCCTCAACACCGCCCACAACATTTGTGCAGGCCGACGCAGCCACATTCCGGGAGCTCGTCCAGCGCCTCACCGCCGGCACGTTCGATGCGGCGTCGCCCGCAGCGCCGCCAACGCCGAGGGTGGCCGGGAGCAAGCGGCCGACGGCCAAGCTCCACGAGAGGAGGCAGTACGTGGTCCGGCCCAAGTTGGACATAACCAAGCCGACGTTCCAATTTAAGCCGGGCCAACAGTCCGGGCCGGCGGTTCGGCCGCCGGCGTTCCTCAACCTTGCCAGCCCGCCGTCGGGGAACTTCTCGCGGCTGTCAATTCTCGACAGGGAGATGTCGGAGCCGGCACCGGAGTGGAGGAAGGATGAGGAGGAGAGGGCAATCAAGGAGAAGGGATTCTACTTGCATCCTTCTCCGGTTTACAGAAGGGGGAGCTCTGAACCGGCATTGCTCAATTTGTTTCCTTTATCACCCTAAAAATATTATTTTTATTTTCATTTTTTAAAGTCCTAAAATATAACTCTCTTGTTAAAAATGGGTGGGTTAAAGAAATGGCCACATTCCATAAAAAAAGAAACAAGTTCACCGTTCAAAGACAAAGACAAAGCATTGAGTGATATACGGTGATTAAAGAGTTAAGTTGGGATAATTGATTCCTATAAATTAAGATTTTTTATCTCGTGAAAAATGCTTTAGATTAGTGGAAATTTTCTGTATCACGTTGTATTGTCATCATTTCTTTTGAATTTTACTGTATCTCAATTCTTCTCAATTGGTTTACTGAGCATTTCAAATTGGACCATAAAAGAATGAGTGGGTTAGCATGTTGAAGCTCACTTATGAACGCAAATCATGCCCTTGACCAACTAATTAATTACGAGCATAATAAGTATCATCTGCAATTCATACCTGTATACAAGCTAAATTTAATATCAACCCTTAGGAAAGTTAGATGATGAGGGTAATTTTGATTATATATACAAATTTATAACTATGCCAGATTTAAAAGTTGATAAATTTTTCTTTTCCATTGTTACTGATACTAGTGTTCCTCATTAATTATTGGGCATCACCATAATTTTATTTTTTATTTTTAAAATATCTCAAGTCAACTCAACTCTATCGCTTATTGTGTCAACTCTATTTACTCTCTGAGTCATGTAATAAAAATTATCAATACATATTAATTTTATGTTTTACAAGGCTACGTGAAAAATAAAATAAACTATTATGAGAGAGTGATATTACTCTGAGGTTCAGTTCATGGTGTATGTATGTATGTATCATATACATACGCTCCCCTTGGACGGCGTTTGTCACGGCGGGTTGATAAAAAGGCACGTGGACAAAATAGGTGGGCCTCGCGAAGCCTAACCCGATGGACGCGGTGACGGCGTTAACGTCATTTCCTAACGGCTAATACTTCCTGCGCCATCCCTTATTGAGCTTGTTTTCCTATGTTTATAACTGACGTGTTGGCTGTATTTTGGCTCACATGAATCAAATTTCAGGTCTGGACTTTGTTGCTTGCGATGCTATTTGTTATCTGTTTTTTGTTGTCTCTCCATCCCTAGCAGAAAAGAATAAAGACTCATCGTTATTTTGGATTATGATGTTTATTGAATGTGTTGTTGTATTGTGCAAATGTTGCATATATCACCACTTTTGTTTATTAGTTATTTATATTTTTTACTATGGCAATTTCTCAAAGTCATCAATTCTATGCATGTATTGTTTTGGGGTCTATTACTCATGCCCGGAAATACCAGCTAGATGTCGTGATGTTAGGACTGTGTCCCTTGAACGTGAGTTTCATGTCTTTTGCAAAGTATTGAGCTCGTAATTAATTACCTTGTTAATTCTAATTTTTTTGCCATGATTTCCATTTTTCTTTTCCTTGTTAATCTCGCCATGAATAGAACAAATTAAAATACAAAATCCATTCTTATATTGACGGTGAATGGTCCATGGTTCCCTTTTGTTTTTTTATATTAACGTGAATGGCCTATGGTTCCCTTTTGTTTGTTTTGTTTGATTGTAAGGGTGTGAACGAGTTGAGCAGGGATATTTTTGAATTTGACATAATTTTTGACAAGTATGTTTGAATGTTTGACGAGTTTTAGTATATTATAAGTTGAATCGAGTTCGTCCAAAATTCATGGTGTTTTAACTTGGCTCGTGTTTAGCTCACTATATTTTCAAACTGAGCAAATATTTATGCTTGGCTCGTGCTCTACTTATATAGGATCAAAAAAATTTTAACACTATATAAGTTTGATGTGACTTTAATAATATTGTCGAGCCGAATACTTTTTCGAGTTTGAACACATCAAACTCAAGTTTCGAGCCAAGCCAAATATTTCTTAGCTCAAGCTCTGTTCATTGTTTAATGAGCTATATATTTCGAACCGAGTATTTTTTCGAGCACGAGTTCAAACCGAATCGAGCTGAACATAAAATGCTTGCGAGCAGGTTTGGTTTGTTTACATCTCTATTTAATCGTGAGATTAAAAATCTTTTTATTTAAAAAAGAGAGAGAGAAAAAAGGAAATATTGTCAACCTTTTTATTATTAATAATGGCCGATGAGAATGTGGACTAAAATCATATTACTAACAAATTATGCCATTATAATCTATCCCATTCTCCTCCATTAATAAGAGTTTGGTTCTAAAATTAAAATCTATCTTTAGCATAAATTGCCCACGGTCCAATATCTCAACCAAGTATTCTATAAAAAAATCTCTAATTATATAAGATTAAGTAAAATTAAGTATTTTAATTAAAAGATACTCAACTTGACTCGAATTGATCGACTAATAAAGAGCCCTATATGATGCAAAATCACCACCCGCTCAAGAGGAATAATTTATCTCCTTCACTATCAACTATGTAATACAATAAATTTTGTCATAAGTGGACATTTTCATTCACGTGCATTTATAAATTTATATGTGATAAAATTATAATTACTCATTGATTACATATATTATAAGAAATATATTAGCCCAATTTATGTCAGGTATGGGAGTTACGTAGGTATATATATATATTGATGGATGTGATATTTCCGTACTTACAATATTTTAAATTTTAATAAAAATATATAGTATAGTACAATTTTTCATATAATTACCCCACCTTTTGATATGTCAAATTGATGGGTATTTAATTTCATATAAGTTCTTTTAATCAAACAGACTTTGTTAAGCTAATTGGATGATGTGTCGCTAAGATAAGCAAATAGTCAACAAAAAAAATAGGCAAGATGTTACGCTATGTCCAATCTAATCTATATTAAATAAAATTTTAATATTATGTATAAATTTTTATTGAATAATGAGATTGATTTTAATAATTTAATATTTTAAATTGTGATTAATTTTAATGATATATCTTATTTGAATAAAAAAATAAATTATAATTATTTAATTTTGTATTATAATTTTTTAAACAATTAAACAGACTCTTGCTGATAGGAGAAAAAAATTGATGCTTGTAAAGTTGGAACAGGCGACTTTCTAAAATAAAAGATATTATTATTACTATTTTTTAAATTTAGATTAAGTAGATTTGAAAGTGTGACCATCCGTACCGGGTATTTTTATTATATTTTGATCATCTTATTCTCTTATGGTATTTTTTATTTTTTTTCACAGGCAACGTTCATGATATAAAAAATATTTTTTAAACATTTAAACAGACTCTTACAGTGGGAAAAACAAATTGAAGTTAGTAACGTTGGAATAAGCGACTTTTTAAAATAAAAAAAATTATTATTATTATTTTTTAAATTTAAATTAACGAGATTTAAAATTGTGACCATCCCTGAAGGGTATTTTTATTATATTTTGTTCATCTTATTCTTTCGTGGTATTTTTTAATTTTGTTTTATAGGCAACGTTCATGATATAAAAAATATTTTTAAAAAATAATATATTAATACCATCCAAGCCATGTATGCATCTATTTTTCATCATATAAAAATTATAAATTCATATTATAAATATATCAAGAAAATAGATGATAAGAGCAGATTTGATTCATTCTAATTGATTGTTTCATACCTGGCATTTGATAGAGTTTTTGGAAATGAAAAATTCTCTTCTTCTTCTTCTTCTTCTTCTTTCTTCTCCTCCACTCTCCCAAGTGTGATCTTCAACCTCCACCACTACACTACCATTGACAACCTTCCCAAGTTTTCCGTCTTCTTCGTGGTCGTCCGGCATGGGGAGCTCGGAGGAGCGCGTCGTCGCCGTGATCATGGTTGGCGGCCCGACCAAAGGTGACCAAAGGTCGGATCTTTTTTTATTTTTTATTCTTTTGTTTGATTGATTGGTTCCTTGTCATTTTTTTTTTGTTCTTGGATTTGATTTTGTTGGGATACACAGGGACTCGGTTCCGGCTCTGTCGTTGAACATACCCAAGCCGCTCTTCCCGCTGGCGGGGCAGCCCATGATTCACCACCCCATCAATGCTTGCAAAAGAGTACTCTTTGCTCACCTTTTGTTGGTTTTGTTGCTTGTGTCAATCCAATTTGTATGTGTGTTTTACTTATTTGTTGAATTTTGATGTGTGTGTTTGTGTGTGGGTGTAGATGCGAAATCTTGCTCAGATATATCTGATTAGGTTTTATGAGGAGCGGAATTTTCTCTTATGTATCTTCCATCTCCAACGAGCTCAAAATACCAGTAAGGTAAGTGTTTTGAGTTGCTACTTGGAGTTGTGTTGAGAATGGATTAAGGTAATAGATATGAGTGTGTGTGTGTGTGGCTTAGGTATTTGAGAGAAGACAAGCCACATGGATCTGGTGGTGGTCTTTATTACTGTGGAGATCAAATCATGGAAGATAATCCGGTGTGTATTTTATTTTACTTGCTAAGTAGTTAATGTTTTTTATAGTTTGTTACAATGATAACGTTGCAACTTTGTGTTTCTTCTGTTTTTATATGATGGTTTAACTGTTGTTCTTTTTGGATGGCAGTCTCATATATTTCTCCTGAATTGTGATGTCTGTTGTAGTTTTCCGTTGTCAGGCATGCTTGGTGAGCAAAAACCTTTCCTGTGCGAAGTCAGGCTATTCATTTGGTGGGAAAATTCACTAATTTTGCTAATACTCTTTGTCTCTTCAGTTACTCATCAAAGATATGGTGGGATGGGCACAATCTTAGTAATTAAGGTAAGCTAGCTTTCAAGGTGGTGTTGGTTCAATCAGTTAGTTGTGATTAACTGTATAATATGATATAGATATCTAAGTCAATTATCTTGGTTTTTTATTCTATGGACAGGTTTCTGCTGAGTCAGCTTATCAATTTGGCGGATCCAGTCACGAATGGACTGCTCCATTACACAGAGAAGCCCGAGACCTTTGTATGTGCTTTTGTCCAAGAAAAGATGAAGCTGCTATTACTTAAGTGTCGTACAATTTACCATTTCAACATGATTTAATGTCTAACTATATATCCTTAAAGATTTTCTGCTTTTGCACTTCAGGTAAGTGACCTGATAAATTGTGGTGTCTATATGTTCACTCCAGATATTTTTACTGCCATTGAAAATGTTTACACTCTACGGAAGGACAGAGGTGAGAGACAAGATTTCTATACTGGTGCTAATGTATTACCTCTGGAGCAATCAGGCACTCAACTGTCAAATAGAATGGTTTCAGTGATGTTTATTCTCTTACATAGTTCTCTTTTGTCTAATTCACTACGTGCAGCCACCATTGCCTATGTAGTTACTTTGCTCCTTTTTAAATATATCTGATTACTGATCGGGAATTCTGTTGAGAAACTTATTTCTTTATATGGAAAATCTGTTCTGTTCTTTTCTTATCTTTGTTCTATATGTGCAGCTAATTTGAGACGTGTATCTAGCTTTGAAGCTCTTCAGTCTGCAACAAAGTACACAAGTCTGAGTGATTTATCTCTACTAGTTTTAGTACCATCATGATTCCTTCCTAACTACCTTTTTGTATTTTTATTCATGCTACATATGTAATTGATTAAATTTATGGTTTATCAGTTGTTAACAGTATCATTATGAACAACTAAAAGCTGAATTTGCTGAAACGTAGTATGGTGAAAACCTAAAAAGCTAATAACCGGATGTCATGTCTAATCTAGGTAGCTGGTCGAAAAATCTGATCCATATATGTGCTTTCCATATGAGTACTTTGTAATCAAATCCTTGGATTTTGTTGACCCAAAATTAGGTGTTCGCTACATTGATGCCACTTGGATGCTGCAAAAAAAGCGTATGAAAATTAAAGGATTGAATTATATATGTTTTGAGGAATTAAGTCTTTGTTTCATCGAAAAAGAGAAATTATGATAATGAAATCACGTTCTTGATTGATCACAAAGTCATTGTTCTTTCTTCTATGGACAATTGATGTTTTCTGTTGGCAGGGCTCTTCCTACAGATTTTGTTAGAACAAGACATTCTGTCACCACTTGCTGGAAAGAAGCAACTTTACACATATGAAACTTTAGATTTTTGGGAGCAGACCAAGGCTCCAGGGTAAGCTGGCTTTATTACTTGCCAAAAAAATTATAAGCTGTAACGGCTTATATACTTTTCTGTTTTTCAGGATGTCACTGGAATGCTCAGCTCTCTATTTGCCTCAATATCGATATACCTCTCCTCGTCTTCTAGGCACTGGTGATGGCACCAGGAGTCCTACAATTATAGGGGATGTTTACGTTCATCCATCTGCCAAAGTGCATCCAAGTGCAAAGGTTGGTATACGTTGTCTCTGATCCGGAGTAATAAATGTTCAGCGTCCTTAAATATTTACCAATTCTTGTCATAAAAATGTCAGTATTCAAATGCTTTTGCCCAGTGACGGTGAAAAATACTATGTTTGGTCCATCCGGGAATAACCTACATCCATCGTGGGTGCCTGGCTCCTACTATAAGATAAGTAATCAATCATCCAAATTTTGTGCTCAAGAGTTCTGAGTAATTCAAAATACATGACAATCTCGGCAACTTGAATGTAATGCCAGCTTGTCCCTTGAATATGTACATAGTGTCTGAAGTATCCGGGGTTTGCCTCCATCAATAAATATCAGACGTGAAAACAGAGAGAAAGACAAAAACCAAAATAGAATAGTGGAGTGTGGGATGGCTTTTTTTGTCCTAGTAATTGTCACCTTACTCGAATGAAGTTTTGTTTGCAATACTCATGCCACAAATGCCATAAACTTTGTAAGACTGAAGAATTTTGGATGTAAAACGTAATGATTCAAGTACATTCAGAATTTTTTCTATCTTCCTTGAGTGCATAAGTGAAAGAAATAGGCACACCTCCAGCCAAATATTACAATAATATTTGCAAGGATGAGAAAGTGCATCAAGACCATAAACTTTAAGTCTCTAAGCTGAAATCTAACCTTACATGCGGTTCAGTGTTGAAGGAAAGTGAAAGATTCATTATGAGAGCACAGGAATCTTTGTTTTTGTTGTATAAGCTCCATGAGTTGTTTCTCTCAGAGATTTTGGTCTCCTGCATGCCTATTAGCAAACATGCAAACTTCATTTTCAGTGCTTTTGAATGTATAAGTTATGCTAAATCTCATCTTGTTATCTATTAAATATTTCATAATAATCCATATTTATTTGTTCAAGTTCTTGCTCTCGTGGTTGCAAAATGATTTTATTTTGTTAAATCTGATCATGCTTATTGTGAGCAGATTGGCCCAAATGTCTCTGTATCTGCAAATGCATACGTAGGACCTGGTGCAAGGCTTATCAGCTGTATCATTTTAGACGATGTTGAAATAAAGGTAAAATCTCTTTATGACTTGAGTTAGACTATTGAAAAGCTAGTGCGTGTAGAACATTTACATGTGAAGACCGTGTTAATGTGTTTGTACGTCTTGGCAATAGGAAAATGCTGTGGTTGCCCATTTGATTGTGGGGTGGAAATCCTCTGTCGGAAGATAGTCTCGCATTCAGGCAAGTATTCCAATGTGTGCCTTGATTGTGATACTTGAGCGTTTTTCCATGAACTATAAATTTAGTTCAGTTTTCATCTCATCATTCTTTCAGTCAAATGCTTTTTTAAACTGGATAAGTAGATTCTTATATCGATTGCTCTCTTTTGGCAATGGTAAATTTTTACTTTCACGCATTGCCTAGTTAAGTACTTACCATATCAAAACTTGTGTTGCCTTATCTTGATAATGGATTTCAGTAACGCCTAACGTCTTGTCAGTTAATCATTCTTTCTGAATAATCTCTCGTTCTTCCTGTTCTCAGTTTTGTGACTGCCTTAGTTTTTTGCCCCTATTGTTTATCTAAGAAACAGTTTCCATAAATTACAGACTGAAGGAGAATTCAATGCAAAACTTGGAATAACAATCCTAGGTATTGATGATATGTATATGTTGTATGATTTTCTGATATGAATACCTTGCTTACATAAACAAGCTCAGAAGGGTCACAATTTATTGTTTTTGATGCAGGGGAGGCTGTCAATGTAGAGGATGAAGTGATTGTAATCAACAGTGTAGTGCTACCAAACAAGACTCTCAACATGAGTGTTCAAGAGAAAATAATCCTCTAACATCTCTGTCTGAAATCTCCATTATAGGGTCTCTGGTGAATCAAATGGAGCAAATTTATACTCCACTCAAGCTCAGACTTGACTGTGTCATGGCTGAACTAAGCTGGAGCCGACCTCGATTTTACGCATTTGCTCATATTTTATCAATTCTTTGTCATAATTAGAGATTTTGTATGATAATAAATATTTTTTTTTCATGATAAGTTTATGAGCCTTGAAGGGAGCGAGGTTGAAACATGTTAAAGACTCCAGCCGAGACGAAGCTCTAGCCTAGGCAACCTGACGGATTTGTCATCAATTCATCCCCAATATCCATTCATTACCATCGATTATGAAGGCTGCATGGTATGTGTTAATGCTAATGTCCATTGTTTGTCTTCATATCTTCTAAACTCAATGAATCACGGTCGAAAATAATTTATCACCAGCTTTTAAAGTCTTTTTATAACTTGAAAAGAGCTGCATTCATAAACAGCTGGCCTTCACATTGCATGCATGTAAAACGTTCGTTAAACAGGGAAGAAAACGGATCCAGCCTTGAGATCCATTTCCAATTCATACCATTTTTCCGGGCTAAAGCAAGCTAAAATGTCTATACAGATAACGTCGTGCATGCACTACCAGGAGATCTAATCTGCAACATTATTACCGCTACTATTAATCTGCAACATGGCCTTATTTGTTTTATTTGCATTTCAAGTAGCAAAGGCGGCATCTCCTGGTTAATAGTTGAGGTTGCCACCATTGAAGCTCGGAACAATATGAAAGCTGACTGTGCCTTGGCAAAGTTGGCTTTGGATTGGAAGGAGGCAAGGAACTGATTGGAGGTGGCAGGTTCAGAGAAAGTGAAAAAGGCTCTATTATCAGCTTCTCGTTAAGATCCAAATACAATGAGCGAGGGGGCGTTGAAATCTTATGAGTTAGCAGCAAACCATTCATACTTTATGCGGTATCTTCTGGAGCAGCAGCATTAAAACCAGATGTACCCCATGCAAAATTAGGAGCCTCCTCGCCCTCTGATAACTGAAATTTAAGATGCCGAAAACATTTATTTATGAATATTAAGGCTCACTTATTAAGGGTAGTATCAAAAGGATGCAAGTCAGATGAAGATATTACACGTAAAACACAATTTTTAAAGCTACTGCAAGCACAAAAGACAGTGAGCGAGAAGCGGAGAATACATTATCAGTAGTGATGTCAAAGGGGCTGGATCTGCGACGGCGGTGACCATTGAATGGGCGTTTGCAAGCACAAAAGATAGTACTTTTAGGCATGAATTGCAACCTGTATGGGCGTTTGCGTTTTCACATACTGCCTAGCTATGGCCCTCAGTCTACCTTTCCAACAATGCACAAAATTCTGCAGAAATCGATGATGCTCTTCCTCTGTCCATGGCATACCAGACAAATTGACAAAAAAGCCACTCAACCATTGCATTTATCTGATATCATCTTAATAAATGCACAAAATAGATTAAAAAACAAATATGGTCATATGTGTTTGGCCCAAGAACGAGTTCGCTTTCTAATTGAAGTTACAAACATTCTTATACTAAATACATTTTGTGAACAATCAATCAGACATGATTTTTGTCTAGATATCAGGTTTTCCGCAAGCCTGCGATTAAAATGCACTGACGTCTCAGAACGAGTTTGATTCATGTGATTTGAGCCTAGAACAAGATTGTTTCAATTAAATTTACAAGAATTTTTCTATCAAATGAATGGCGAAATGATTAACATGAGTTTCTTTTTGAAGGTAGATATTTCAGTGAGGTATAAAACCAGCCACAACAAACTTCGGAATAATAAGATGCACTAAAGCAAATAGGACAAGCTTGACTATGACATCTAACCCTCACTGCTATTTATTTTTTAGTAGACTCCTTGAAAGGCCATCCGCACATGTGGAAAGAGCCAATCTAAAGCTAGCCTTTTGATAAATGCAATATAAATCCCCAAAACTTTTTATCATTAATCACAGATCGGAAATTGCTTTTTGTTTTTACTAAATTGCTCAGATCCAAACTTTTTCCTGTGAATTCTCGAATCATCCCAATTGAATTAAGCCACAAAAGTCAACCTTCAACCCTCCGTTTTCTCTGCAATCCAGACCACAAATTGGAGGATCCTTTTTACCTTCCTAGTCTCTACTCCATTGGTGCATATTAGTCAGATTTCAACCTTTTTCATGGATCGATGATCACAGGGAACAAATTACCAAATTCATCATAATCAAGACGACACACAAAACCTCCAGTTCCACAATCCCTATGATTTCAAACACCCAAAAAAAAAAAAAGTGTTCCCACCTTTTTTATTCCTTTTTTCAATAGCTGGAAATTAGTCATATTCAGCTCTTTTTTTTCCTTTAACTAGCTATCTCAAAGAAGAAATTCTCAATTGATGACCGTAGAATTGAGCCATAAAACCACCATATCTATTATTTCTACCATTCCAAAATTTTTAAAAAAAGCACCTTTTTACCTTCTTATTCTCAATCAATAGCTGCAAACCACTCACATTCAATCTTTTCCCTCAATTGATCATCACAAACAACAATTTCCCCTAAAAAAACCCTCAAATTCACAATTTCCAAAACACTTATCTGAGCCAAAAAAAAACACAAAAATCCAACCTTTTCATCTTCCCACATCACCAAACACAAAACCACCAACTCCTACAGCATCAAAAATTTCTACAAATCAACATAGCTTATTTAAAAAAATAAAAATTTTTTTAAAAAACAAGCAACCAAACTGACCTCGCTTGCGTTCGCAGGAGCGGCCGGAGTGGCGAAGCACGTTGTCGGAGGCATAGCCGGCGTCGGCCGGCAGCTTGTACTCCGCCACCGAGGCCGGAGTGGATAATATTTTTGTATATTATTAATTAAAAAAAATAAAAGCGGGGTAAAATTGGAAGCTGGGAAAAAGGGGGAGTGCGGGAGTAGGCCTTATTCCGTACAGAATTTGGATGGGCCTGGGCCGTCCGTGCCCTTTTTGGGCCTGCTTATCTTTTTCTGATTAGATTATTCCTTGATGGGCTTTGTGGGCCTTTATTTTGGTGTTGGTTGCGAAACCTTTTTTCGTTTTTTTTATGTAAATAAAAAAAAAGTGTGATTTTTTTTTTGTGAATTCAATTTGGTATGTGCAAGAGTGGTTGCTTACTTCCTTAGGCTAGAAAGAAAAGAGAAAAATAGGTTTTTTTTTAAAAAAAATTGATATTTTTTATTATTGATTCAATTTGTCAAATTTTAGGGTGCATGTTAAGAAGGGACTCGATTAATTAATTACTTTTAAAGGTGATTTTGATGGAAATTTCATGGAAAAGTTGATATTTGAGTTTCTTAATCAAACTTAATTGGTTGACGTACCTTTTAAGTAATAATAATCACATTGTAAATTATAATAATAATATTTATTTTTATCATGATCATTATTATTATTATTATTATTATTATTTGAGTATGGAGTTTGGATTTTGATTTAATTGGATAACTTATATTACAATTATACACTGAACTTTTTAAATTATTTATTTATTATTATTATTATTTACATGGTAAAATAATTGAGTGATTGTGTCGTCTACCATATTGTTCGTTGTTATAGCTCGCAAGTCTTAAACACACCTTGAAATGGAAAGAAGAAGAAAAACTCTCTAATCAAACAGCATAATTGTGGACTCTAAAAAGATAAATTTTTACCTTTTTTCCCTGTCTTTTACATTTTTTTATTTTATTCTCATACTATAGATATGCGAGTCTTACTTTAGAAAAAAAGTATGCTTGAGATGTAAATTTTGTTATTAATCTTCTTTTATATGTAACAATGGTACTTAATAATGGCTTGAGATTAGAAGTCGGGAAATTAGTTAATTAAAATACAAAAAAATCTAAAAAATATAATAAAATTATCTCTTATAGATGGTCATAGATTTCTCGCTAACCTCAATTTATTAATTCATAGATAAACGACAGAGAAGCATTGGGCATTTAAAAGATAAAGTGCTACTAATGTTGTTCTTTGTGACAAACTTGATCAATTGTTGAGCAAAATCCACAACACCATTGTAGCCATTACACTGGTCACTGATCTAAAGTCCCCACCAACCAAATAAAAAATAAAAAATAATAATAAAATTGAAAATTAAATTTATTTAATCAAAATAATGAAGTTATATAAAATTACTTACCTCGTACACGCATCAGAAATTGGACCTCTGATCGAAATAAAATCATGTAGTGGAAAGTATCTAATTCTCACACGTTAAACCATACCATTATAATTATCTCGTATAAATAATTTAAATTGTATTGTAATGTGTGCCTAGCTCTAACTGGACACATATTTATGGAGAGTAAAGGGTATCACATAATAGTAACTCCTCTTGGTCTAAATATTTTTCATCAGATGCTGTTGCCTTTATAAGAGTCACAATCTTTAGTAAATAAATAAAAATTAAATAATAATTTCTAACATCTCTCACTCGTGCACATGATGGGAGAATAAGTAATTTATCAGAGGCTAACTCTGACTTGTTCATACTAGAAATAGCCCCTGCAACCGTCCAAGGGACATTAATAAGGTTGGGCTAAACTAATAATATGTTAGGATTGCATTACAACTAGTATTCTCGATATGCCTTAAACTATTCTATAGTGACATTACCCTCAAAATATTTATACTTAATAACTCATATCCACGATATATTATACTTATAATACGGGTAAACCTTAAATATAGTTTAAATACATGCAAAAGTATCAAACATTTTTACACGATGAAGATATTTATAATTGAAAGTGTATAAATAATTGAAAGTAATAAATGCATATATTTGAAGCTTATTTCAAAAGGCTCACACAATAAGGAATTAGAGATCATTCTTATTTTATATATGTTGGTTGACTTAGCACATCTGGTATGAATCACATGCTACGTGGGAAAACCAATTGTATAAGTCATATGCCATTATCAAAACTACCATACATTACACTTTCTAAATCATCTCCCCTCACACATATTAAATTATCCTCTTACAACGAATTTTTTGATCAAGGTTACCGTGAAGTGAACTCATATATCATTGTGGCTAGTCGACTTATTCTCGATAACCTCAGTTCATACCATTTCTTTCTAGCCAATACAAACTCAATAAGCCTTTACGGTATCTCTTACTACAAATATTAAAAGCCTATATAGAAGTTGTTCGCCTCCTAAAAATATGTTCCTCGTGCCACCAATAATTCAGTTGATCTTTTATCAAAGCTTAACCGACGTTAAAACCAACCTCCTAGCAGCCTTTTTTGTGGTAGTCCTAGTACTCGAAACATGTAATTGTCATAGTCATATGAAGAATAGCAAACTACTCCAAAATAGGTTGGTGAGTATCCTCTGTCATCGGACAAGGTTGCCCACTCACTCACATCCATTCTTAAATACGTAAACTGCAAATCTTGTGCCGTGAGCATGGAGCCTCGTTTTAAGCCGGTTGGGACCATCGGCCATGACTGCAAACATTGCAGAGCACCACATGCTTCACACGCTTGAATGTGATCATCTCATTTTCGTTCTCTCCCTTTCATGCATTTCCTTGCTCATGTTGAGTCTTTGCCCACCTCCTTCCAACCGCCATCAAATGAGAGAGAATGATGCCCTGGTCTGCTGTTGAAGAAGCAAGGCATATTATACATCCCCCATTTTCATGGCCAATGTTTGATTCTTCCATCAACCGGTGGAATCATGCATCCATCACAACAAGTATTTTTATATATGACAATTTGTTTGCCACACGTACGTGTATGGATTTTCTCTTTGGATTGGAGATCGGAGCTGATTGACAAATGTTTGCCCGTGACTCGGCTATGGACATGGACCCTAAGCCCTATATATACATTTATAATTACGAAGGACAAGCTGTAAAGGGACCAAATAGCCTGTGACTCTTCATGGGCAGCCGCTAAAATGGGCATAATATACTTCAGACTAGGAAAAGGAAGGCTCGCAAAATTTTGCAACCACCGTTGGAGAGGACTTGTTAACATAAATAAACCGAGCAAAGACTAAGCAAAGTTGTCTTTTATACAGACAGAGTGCTAAATGCAATGACTTGGGCATGCAGGAACGGGAAGAGGGGGATGTGGCAAGGAATAAGATGGGTTGAAAGTTTGGTTAGTCTGCTAATGACGCAGGCATGATGAGATTAATTTAGTTGCTTTTCCCAAGGCTTTAGCAAAGGGGCTCATGTGTGGAAAAGCCCTTCCTCTCTCCTACGTAGAAATTGATGGTTTGATTGGCTGGGCTGTTTCAGAGTTGTACTGTTGTCCCCCTGTTCTTGAGCACAATGAATCTTATCCTGTGGCATCCTGGTGGTGACATTACTATTGAACTTTGACAGAAATGAAGGGACAGGTTGGGTGTAGGACCCTTCCCAACTTCGAGGATAGAGCTGCCCTGCCCAGAATCACCTTTATGTTTGCCGCCCTGGGTTTCCCCTTTGCCGCCATGCGATGTTGTTTCCTTCAAGACTGCCGGATGCCATCGTAGGGGCCAAGGTGCGCGGTTGAAGATGGTAGCCCACCCTCCCCTTTTCAGCTGCTGCTGTCTCCTCTCCTTGATCACAAGAGGAGTAAATAATATGGCCACAACAGTGGGTGAGGAAGAAGCTGACTGGGAGCTTGCCGGCGATAGGGATGATGAGGTGCTCGAAACCCCGACTTACAAGTGAAGGGCAGTGGTAGAGGTGAAAAATAAAAGCTATTTCTTTGGTTGGTCAGTTTTTTCACTGAGATTGTTGAAGGTGACGAAGCTCTGAATAAGAACAGAGAGAGATGAACGGAACAGTATTGCACTAAGATTACAGGTTCAAATATAAGAAAAATAAAATAATCAAATAAGAATTAAGTACTATTAAAATTTAGAAAATTAACCAATTAAAATATTTTTTGGGTTCAATTATTATTAACTTTAATTTTTTTTAAAAAAATTAACTATAAATAAAAAGTCACGAGTTTACCTCAATAGAATATATACATTTAATTATTTTAAAAAATTAGAATAAAAAAATTAAATAACTATAAATTTATTTATTTATTCTAAAGTCAATCGTAATTTTTTTAAGATATTAAATAATTACGCTCGATCTTATTAATTAATAAAAATAATATCTTGATTAGGGGTTGTAATTCATTAGCCGGGCCTAATTTTTAGGCGGGAGAGATATAAAAAATGTGCTTGAACCCCTTTTTTTTATTCTTGGACGAGATTCTCGGAGTCGGCGAAGAGGAAGCTCACGGACGGGCCGTACCTCCGTTCCCGACAACAACCACCGCCGCCGCTGCTGCCACCTTCTCCACCATCACGATCGCCGTTCCCTCTCTTCTTTCGGCGGCTCTCGATCCTCGTAAGCATTTGGTTTTCGCCGTACCTTTTTGTGGCCGGAGGTGGGTTTGTGTGAGCTTCGAACCGCCAGTTTCTACCACTGTTTTTTTTTTTTGAGGTTCCGACGATGAGTTCGTAAAATGTTGAGCTTCTTCTCCGATTTGATTGAGCTGGTCATGGTGTGTGCTCGATTTTTTCTATGTTTTTGGGGGTGGTTTTGGAGTGTGAGCTGCAGGGGTAAGGTTTTGATGCTGTCTGTGTTCGTCATATGTTGGGATTTGTAGTTTTCTTTTGTTGGTTTTGATTGGAGCTGTTCTTGGAGTGGTGCGGTTTTATTTTTGCCGGAACTTGATGGAAAGGTGGAAAGGTTACTCTTTTTCTGACAAAGGGGATGCTTTTCAGCTTGCTTTTACTTAGTTGGGTGACTTTAGTGTACAGATCTGCGATGTACTCGGATTTTTTCGTGTTCTTCCCTTTCGGAGATGGGAAAAGATCCAAACTTTGCCCTTTTTGAAGCTTTTCTCCGGGTTTTTGTGATCGGGAACGGCTCAAAGTGCGGTGGCTGGCAGCTTCTGGGAGGTGTTTCTTGTGCATTTGGCGTTACGGGAGGAGTTTTTCGGTCGGGTGTTCGGCCTCAACTAACTCCCCGTATGATTAATGCACGGTTTAAACGTTTTTAGAGATTGATTGATGTGTTTGATACTGTCCGGCTTGAGGACTCGGCACCACTTTACTACTTGTTTTTAAAGATCGAAAGCGTTCTTCTTTCTGATTGATGCGGTTGATTTTGTATGTAATTATGTATCCCCGGTTTGCATTTTCCCTCTAGTCACCGTCCGGAAGTGTAGTGGTATGAGGTGGTAATCCTGATTGGTTTCACCATCGGATCGGAATTTTGGCTCTTCTTTGGAAGTCTGCCTTTGCAGATTGGAGTGACATTTTGTTTATTGCTGCTGCAGATGGAGCTGATGTTTTCGGTGGTGTGTTGATCTGAAAAATATCTGGAAGATCACACTGCTTTAAGGGTTTCTGCCCATGGCTCGTCCAGCTACGGCTTATCCAAGTGTTGGAGGTAGAGAGTGTATAAATTCTGTTCTGATTTGGTAAACTGGCGCAAGGATTTTAGTTTCTGCCTTACCTGCCTTCAAATCCGCCGATTTTTACATAAATTGTGCAGGCCTTAGCATGTTTCTGTACCTAATAAATCTTGTCTTAGGCAGTATTAGCTCTTGATGTAGTTTATGATAAGTTGCATAATATATTTACAACTTATCAGTTTAGTTACTGGTATCACAGCTCTATCTCCTTCTTTTAATCCAGATAATATTTTCCCTGTCCATTGATGCAAGCTCTTTGAAAACCCATTTTGATTTGCGCTTGTAGATTATGAAGTTTGGATTAGATACTAGAGTCACTGTTATGATCATGATTTGATAGTTTAACTTCCATCATCCTATGAGTACGTCATTTTAGCGCTATACTATTATAATACCAAACTTTGCTATTGCAGTTTGGAAAACCTCATTTTTTAATTTTAATGTTTTTTAAATAAGCATCTCTTCCATGTATGAGCATTTCCTTTATTCTGTCCGCAGACGAAAAATTTCAAACCTGGTGCACTACCTACGTTTAGGGTTTTGGTCTAGTTCATAAATCAAATGATGTATGCTCATGTTGCATCCTGTGTTATTGCCTGCATTTAATATTAACAAGTTCCTTCTCTATAGGGAGTAAGGGGATTTTCTGTATAAAGAATTGTGGCATGCTTGCGCTGGGCCTTTGGTCACTGTTCCTCGTGAAAACGAGAGGGTTTATTACTTTCCTCAAGGTCATATGGAGCAGGTATAACTGCTTGGAAGGAGTTTTTACTCGCTGAACTATTTTGTCCTGGAAAGAGAATTTCACTGTTTCTATACTCATTTCTGGTTTTATGTGTTGACGCTTACGAGATATTTGATACAGCTTCTTGTTGTCTAGGAGAGGCAGTATGGAAAATTTTTATGCCCTAAATTGATTCCGGCTCCCTTGTTTTCTTTTTGCAGCTTGAAGCCTCAACTCAGCAGAGGCTCGATCAGCAGATGCCTCATTTCAACTTACCTTGTAAAATTCTTTGTAAAGTAGTCCATGTACAGCTACAGGTAAATCTTTACTTGATATGAGTATTGGATTTGTGGGACTTCTCCTCATACATCTCCTCTTGATGTAGGCTGAACCTGAAACAGATGAAGTCTATGCTCAGATTGCTTTGGTTCCCGAACCAGATGTGAGTGCTCCCAGGCCTTAATATGTTCTGGCCATGTTATGAAATTATAAAGCAAAATTTAAAATTATCCCCCATTTATCTACTTGTTGATCGTGCCTATGAAAAAGAACCTGTTGCAGCTCGTGTGGGTCATTGTGTGCCATTTGAAAAGAACATCATGAGTAGGAGGCTGGGATTTTTTGCTGCTTTGATTCTTGCCTTCCTTTCTTCTTTGATGGTAATTGAAACAATATATTTTATTTCCTTCCAGCAAAGTGAGGTCACTAGTCCGGATCCTCCGCTTCCTGAACCTGAACGAGTCACTGTACACTCCTTTTGCAAAACTCTTACTGCATCTGATACAAGTACCCATGGTGGATTCTCTGTTCTTAGGAGGCATGCTGATGAATGCTTGCCACCACTGGTTTGTATGAGAGTATTCTGTCTGTCCTTTTGTAACACTACTCTCTAGCAAGTTTTATTATGTGTGTGCCTTATTCTGTAAGTTTTTTCTCCCAGGACATGTCTCAACACCCTCCCTGGCAGGAATTGGTTGCTACCGATCTGCATAAGAATGAATGGCATTTCAGACACATTTTCCGAGGCATGACTTCTCAGTGCTTTCTGAATGTAGCAAAATTCTAAAACACTGGCTGTCTAATCGTGTGCCATTTTTGGGAAATCAACATCACTTCTATGCTCCATAAGTTGATATAGGATTTTGCGTCCTTCCACTGCTCTTCAATAAATGTGAAGTATATACATTTTTTGTTAGGATCATACTTGTCTGAACTGCTTATGCGATACGTTCTAGGGTATTGATGAATGTGGATGTTGGATCATTTTGTGATGACATCTAGTGATTTTGTCCTTTTTTCGTGGTCAAAGATGATGTGTGGTCTATAGTTGTCATGTTCTTTCAATATTGCTTCTTCCTTTCAACTTACCTCTCTCTGTGTTGATGGGGTTATAGTTTTGCAAAGTTTAAATGTGCTTGGATGTTGTTAAGGTCTACATTTATTTACACAGGGCAACCTCGTCGACACTTGTTGACTACGGGATGGAGCGTTTTCGTTAGTTCAAAGAGGCTTGTGGCTGGAGATGCTTTTATTTTTCTGAGGCAAGTTGGCTATTTAGGTATTCTGGCTTGCTATGCATGTTCCAAAATGGCTTTAACTTTTTTGTTTGGACAATGGCAGGGGTGAAAATGGAGAATTGAAGGTTGGAGTTAGACGGCTTATGCGGCAACTAAGTAATGTGCCATCTTCTGTTATCTCAAGTCACAGCATGCATCTCGGAGTTCTTGCCACTGCAGCTCATGCTATACAGAGTGGAACTCTGTTTTCTGTTTTCTATAAACCAAGGTTGTTTTGCCAGTCTACTTGCTTCAGTTCTTTGTCTTCTTGTTACTGTTCAATTTGAAAGTTGGCTATTGATTGTAAATTCAGAACTAGTAGATCGGAGTTCATCATTAGTCTCAATCGCTATCTCGATGCTAAGAGTCACAAAATCTCTTTTGGGATGAGGTTTAAAATGCGATTTGAAGGCGAAGAAGCTCCAGAAAGAAGGTATATTATCTAAGTAGTATCATACGAATGCAACACTTCTGCTGAAGAGGTTTATTAACCTTGTGTATTATTTGTTAATAGATTCAGCGGTACAGTTATTGGCATGGAAGATAATGAATCCTCTAAGTGGGAAGGTTCAGAATGGAGGTCTCTACAGGTATAAACATTCCAAAAGCATACGTAACAGAGCTCAAAAAGTCACCTAATCTTTGCTTGATGTCGTATATGTAATTTCATAACGAAGCTAAAATTCTCATCTGCATAATGTGATGGCGGATGATATCTAGGGCACCTAGCATAGTGCTTCCAGTGCGTAATACGAAATTAATTTGTTTTCTGAGCATATTTTCATTGCCCCATTCCTTAGTCATGGTGGAGGAATTGCATGCAGGTTCAATGGGATGAACCTTCTTCAATCCCACGCCCAGATAAAGTTTCACCTTGGGAACTGGAGCTTCTTGTAAATGCCACAGCTGCGTTATCCCAACCAACATCCAGAAACAAAAGGCCCAGGCCTCTTGTTACCTTGCCAGCTACTGACGCATCAGGATGTGGTAAAACCAGCACAATATGAGGGATCAGCTTTGAGTTTGACTTTTATATAGTTAGGATGTGGTGAAACCAGCTCAATATTGAGGGATCAGCATTGAGTTTGATTTTTACATAGTTTGTAGTATTTTTTCTGTCAGTAAGATTGCAACTTTGTTGTTAATCCTCTGTTTAGGAACTTGGAAATCGCCAGACATGCCTGTCCATAACTTCTCCTTTTCTGGGCTGCAACAAGGAAGAGACTTCTATCCATCTCCTGCTAGTGCTATCAAGTCTCCTATGCCAAATCAATGTTCCTTTGGGTTCAGCGGAAACAACCCTCTGCCTTCATTCTCCAGTAGTAATACGCTTCATTGGCCAAACAAAGGGGATTTTTCTGGAGAGAGCTTTACATCAGGTGGCAGCAAAGAGTCAGCAGGAAAACGTAAAGATGTTCCTAACAATGGTTATCGGCTTTTGGGATTCAGCTTGTGAACAATTCTTCAATAGAAGAGTCCCCTCCAACGCCAGTTATTTCTGCAAGTGCAGTGGAAGATCGACTAGCTCCAACTTTGGAAACAGAAACAGAATTTGAGCACGAACTACAGCCATCTAGTAGCAAGTCTGATGTTCCTGCGATCAGCAGTGAGCCTGATAAATCATCTTTGAGATCACCCCAAGAATCCCAAAGCAAGCATGCAAGAAGCTGCACAAAGGTGGTTCTTCATATCAACATGTGGTTGTTAATGCGTATTTTAGTACATTATTTGTTTTGCAGCCTTATTGGAGCAACATGCTCTCTTTTTAGGTGCACATGCAAGGGGTCGCCGTTGGAAGAGCACTTGACCTCACAAGATTTGAGGGGTATGAGGACCTGCTTCAGAGGCTGGAGGAGATGTTTGAAATTGAGGGTGAGCTTTGTGGGCCAACAAAAAAATGGCAGGTGGTGTACACTGACGACGAGGATGATATGATGATGGTTGGAGATGATCCTTGGCAGTGAGTTGCCTCTTGCAGAGGCTTTTTCTTTCTGTTTAATTTCATCTTTGTTTGAAAACTGAACGCGTAGATCAAGTACAATGAGTATAAATGCTAAGTGTTTGTGCTTTCTTCTGTTTTGACTGGTAAAGTTGATGTTTCTTCCAATTGATAAAATTTGTTTCCGTGTGTCACTTACCTCACTTGCTTTTGGAATTTTCAGGGAATTCTGCATCATGGTGAGAAAGATACATATCTACACCCACGAGGAGGTGAAGAGGCTTTCTTCAAAGCAGAGTTGCTCACTAACTCAGAAGTGAAGTCAGTCAAGTTTTCCGTGGCGGATGCAGATGGAGTACAATGTTCCATGGACAATACTTCTGGCTACGATGCTAACTTATCCTAGAGTCAATAACAAAGCCATTTTAATCAGAATAATTGTGTTTCCTTCTGGAAGGACTACTATATCTTCTTATTAGGAGGCGGGGTGTGAGTTTGTATTATCAGAAGCAGAAGCAATGCTGGTGTAGTCGAAGCCTATGTTTCATGAGCGCAACAAAGTGGAAGATGCATTTTAGTGTACTTCATTTAGTAATTATTAGTTGTGATCAGATTGTAGACAGCGAGGGTGGCTCTGTGATCCAACTGTCATCTAAAGCATATATTGAATCACTAGAGCACGTCTTTGTAAAAGTGCATTGTCAGCCTTTTGTATATATTGTTTTATTCCTTGATAGGCTTAATTGTTGGTTGGCTACTGACCACTGATACTTGATACATTGGTTGTCATTGCCTTCTACGTTGGATCCATTGCCTCTATCAGTGATATGATGCACAAAGGGCGGCACCTTAACGTCTTTGGCATCAATTGGCCACGGCCACAGAAATTTGAAGCCAAAGAGTCTTGATGTCTCATTAGAGCTAAGCCTAAGCTTTTATTTGTCTGTGGGCTTTCTTTGGAAAGGTAAGCAACTTTTTCCATGCCCAAATTGCAACTTGAAATCTAAGCAAGAATACCTTTTACATCACATGAACATCTTTACAGGTATAAATTGCTTGCCAAAACTAAACCATCTCCTTATCTTGGCATGGCTTATACTTAACTTGTATTAAGAAAGCTTGCTCTTTTCCATCTCCCATGCAAATTACATGCATGAAATCATTACAGGGCGATGATCTTCTTCAAGAAAAATCCTTCATGAACAAGTCAAGCAGCGCAAGTGCCTGATGCAGAAAAAAGCCAATCAGAACAACGTGACGGTCTTATTAACTGTAAACCGTAGACGAACATAAAGATATGATAGATTACTTATCTGGGTGGGGAAAGCGTACATCAGGATCGGAGAGTTGAAGTCTGGCAATCACCAACATCTTAGCAAGCCAGAAAAGCTTCATTTCATGAGAATGATTCAATGAGTCATCTCCATATTCGTTATAAAAGACGAATGTTCTCAACCTCAAACACTCCGCGTAGCTGGTCAGCAGTGTAGTTGTACAAGAAGAGAGGCAGCGCAGGAGTGATTGCTCTAACCGAATCCTTGTACTTGGAGGCAACCCTGCATAAAAATTCGCCCCAAATTCAACCAAACAAGCTCACAATCTCAAAAAGAACCCAACTTTGATGCTACACTACCGAAGAGCTGGCGTCGGAGATCCTCTTGCATGGTGTCGTTGCAGACAAAGATGTACCCGCCCGACGCTTCGCCCCTGGGCAGCATCTCCACCGGCAGCAATGTCCGGTGCCATCGCTGATCCTGCTGCTCAGAAGTGCACTTCCGGAGTATTTGCGGAAGACGATCGGAATCACCACGAACATCCCCTCCCAATCTCTCTTGCCCTCCTTGCTACCGACACGCCAAGCAAGCTTGCAGGCCACGGCCTTCCACGTCAGGTCGTCGCCGGCGGCGGTCGACCCGAGCTCAGGACCTGCCTCTAGCTTCCACATCGACGTCGGCATGATGGATCCAGGCCATGGCTCTGCTAAGCTGCACACAACATCAACGGCAGACACTGGTTGCCATGGCCAAAGCTCGAAACTTTTTTATATCGAATCTGATTCCTTTTGGCGGGAGAGGTGATGGAGATGGATGTGGTCAACTAATTTAATTTCATTACTTCAAAGCAAGTCTTAGTCTCTAAGTTGTTCCCTAGTGTTATAAACGAGCGGGTTTTAACAATACTTATAGTTCTTTTAAACTAATTTGTTCTTTGGGGAGTAGTTAAATTGTGAATATAATTTATATTGTTAAAATAGATTAACATTAAAAATACTTTACTTTAAAGCTATTATAAATGAGTTTAATTTGTAAATTTAGTGTAAATTTATTTTAGGTTCACGAGCCCGAGGAAGGGTGTAATCTAATGAACCGACTTGTAGTATTTTTGAGCTTAATTGTGAATAGTATAAAAATTATATAAATATAATTTATACTTAAAAAAACTAATCTTATTAAATCGTTAATATAAATTTACAACTCAGATTCGTAAGCGTCAATGAGATTGCTAGTTTTACCACCCCCCAATGTAATTTTACATTATGTTTTTAGCGGTGTGATTTCAGGGCTTTCAAATATATGTTCTAGCCTAACTCATATTTGATTTGATACATTATGAGTTTAGCTAAACCCTTTGACCAAATTCAAAACTCAATTCTCACAGTCAAAGATTTCCAATTTATGTACCAAAAAAGGGCAACTTTTTTTACCTATATGGGCAAGGTAGATTATTTAAACGAAATTGAATATTATTTTGACTCCAAAGTTCGTGTATTTATTTAATAGGGAGTTGTAAGTACTGAGTCAACATGTTCACATAAGGTAAATTAGTCAATATTAACTTTTCGAGCATTCTGAATGTCTTAATCTTTTTTGGTGTAAGGCTGTAAGTGCACCATATTAATTTCCTTTGATCACAACAAATAATAGTTACAGAATGTTAGTACTTTAACTTGAAAAGGTATTAGAGTTAACATTGGATTTTTTAAATGCCCACATAAAAAAACGAAAGAAAGAAATAAAGATGAATATAACTTTTTTAAATCACATCCAACAATAGTAAAAGAAATATGATACAACCAAAAACACCCAAGAATAATAACGAGCATTAACAAGAGCTCAAAGTGAAGGAATTGTATTATACATGCTTGATTTCTACTCTCCATAGCCCCAAAGGTTCATTTCACCAGGAAAGAGAGCTGGTTTATCTGGTGAACTGGCATGTAAGTGCATCCTATGTGGATGGCTCGTCGACCTGACCAATAGTCACCAACAAGGGCCAATCACTGCTGAGCGCGGCCTCTTCCCTTCCATGGTTCATCATTTGTTGGGCAGGATCAGACTCAGACTCACGCCCCATGGTGGCCAACAATTGCTTGACCATGGCCGGAGAAGACTGATCCCCTGGCAACGCTGGGAAGTCGTAGAACGGAGGCGGCCTCGGCCCATCGCCGCGGCAATGCAGGTGAATTTCGCCTGTGTTGGTGTCGTTAGGTACGGATAATGGATGGTAGTGATGGAGGCCATGCTCTTGAAAGGTTTGCATGTCACCATGGTGACCATAGTCTGCATGGTGGTCTCCCAGGGTTAGGGCTTGATGGTAGTTAGCAATTGCCCTCGGTGAGGGATGGTTGCCGACGACGGAGAGGTTTGAGCTGCTCTCAATATTGCTAACCTTGATGAGTTTCTTCTTCAAAACTCGACATATCACCCATCCATCCTCCTATGGAGAAAAGAACAAACTACAGACGTCATTGGAAACACAATTAATTATTAGATTATCAATTTTATCTGATCTAGAATATATGATCATTAGGTGAAATTAAAATATGGGCTATTATTTGTATATGTTTCTAAAGCTCAAACTAATAAGAAAAGAATTGACAATTAAACACCTTGTATAGTTTAAGCTTACAATTGCATTTGTTTGTTCATCATCGTTCTCTTCTAGACGATACTCATGCATGATCCAATCAGTCTTTTGTCCATGAGGAGCTCTGCCTCTATAGAAGACTAAGGTCTTCCTCATCCCAATCTTGCTGTTGCTATTCCTTATGCACTTGTCCCTCCCCGTTGCCTTCCAAAACCCGGCGTTTGTTGCTCTGTTGGTCCTTGAACCTGTTGGGTACTTTCTATCCTTGTGACTAAAGAAGTACCACTCGTTCTGTGGCGTGGCCCCTATCGTACACCTCTCTACACCCATTAATTTACATCACCAAATTGCACATGAGATTACAATAGTCATTTGATCAGAATCAGTACTCCAAGATAAACATGGCCGCTTTGATAAAGAAAATTTATTGATTGAGGATTCTAGTTCGTCACTAGGAATTAACTTTGTCATAAAAATTTACAATCTCATATCTCTTGTAGAGAATTAAGCATGCAATTAATTGCTAGGAGAGAAATGATTAATTCGGTCACCTTGGAGGTCCCAAGGCTCCATCTTATTCAAGTTCACTTCTCTAATGACCTCCAACTCGAACTTTTGGAAGGTCACCTTCTTCTTCAAATAGCAGTGCAGTAGCTCCTCTTCTGTTGGGTGAAATCGGAATCCCGGCGGCCATTTTTCCCGACGTCTGCAGCTAGCAAAGGGTCCAATTGCGCTCTGAGCGGAGGTGCAACTCCGGATTTTAAAAGGTGGGAAGGCGTGGAAAAGTGGCGTACCTTCTACTACGCCTGAGGAGCAGGGCAAAAGCTAACGTAGTTTGTAATCATAAGCTCGATGACTAAGAATCTACTATGCATTTATATATATGTAGAATATGCAATATATAATTTTTTGCATTGATCTACGTGCTGCGTATTCTGTTAAATTGCTATCGTTAAGATCGTCATATTTCAACAAATTCATTCTCATAAATGGCAATTAGTAGATGCGTTATTCTTTATCATGCACTTGATATACGAAGTTTTGTATAAATGAATTATAATCGAATGATGGAATATATCAACCATTTCTCATTAGTTAATTAGTCCACACGCTAGTACGTGAAGTAGATGCAGTTTATGTTTCATCATATTAATTAACAAAGTGAGAAGTTTCTTAAGATCGTAATAGAAGTACGTAATATGTGTGAAAGCAACTATTGTTTGCCATTGATGATTGCATGGTAGAGTTAAAAGCAAGGAGATCATTCAAAAGTTTTGCCATTGACTGTCTTTCCATGTTGATGGGAAAAGCCGACGATGCATGTAGAGCTGGTCATAATAAATTTCCACCCTTGGGAAAGGAAACTCTGTGAAGGGTGGCATTCAAGCAATCAACGGCGTCTTCTTTGCATCTTAAACCAAATGGGTACCTCAATGCATGCTGGGGAATAGTGAAGGCTCAAGGTGCTATCTTTTGGTTCGTTTCAATCCAATATACCAGAAGGAAAAACGATCCCAAGGAATATATGATATTTGGATCGATTGTTTTCGAAGCAAACTAGATCAAAGTTGCTTCTGGGGATTCCCACCCTCTGGGCGGTCTACTTATATATATATATATATATTAACAAAACTCAAAACCTCTTATTTTAATGATGAACCAAAATATGGGTTTGATAGGAGCTTGTGAAGCAGCGGCCGCAGCTCTAGCTTAGGCATCATCACGTGGAGGCGACTTTGTCCCACCGCCGTTCCAGCCACTGTGACTGCCGCCTCCTCCTCCCACCGCCGCCTCCTCCTCCCACCGCCTCTCCAGCCATTGCCTCCGCCGCCTGGGCCTTGCCACCGCCTCCTCCTCCCACCAGCCAGAACTGACCTTACCACCGGCTAGGCTCTTCCTCCCACCACCTCCTCCTCCCACTGCCTCTCCAGGCCTTGCCACTGCCGCCTCTCTGCACCATCGGCGGTCCCGGCCCCTTGGCTGCCGTGCACCCCCTGCACCGCCGCCGGCCGCTCACACAAACTATATCCAACACCCACCAATCCAACAGAACAGTATCTCATCTCCCCAATTTCAGGTCCGTTTTCTAATCCCTCATGTTCTAGCTATCCTTTGGCATTTTGGGTTTTGTTTATATGATTTGTTTACCTCATTTTGAGGGCTTATTGTTGGAATGCGTTTATGTGATTGAATCTTGGTTTGTATTGATTGAAAGCTACATTTGTTTATTTTTGAAATTTGTTAGCATGGCATGGAGTAGCTTTGGATGGTTTATGTGAAAGGATTCTTTCTTCTCCTCTGTGTATGTAAACTGCAAAGTGATTTATTTTCACTCTTTTCGCAATTTAAATTTACGGTTCTGCATTGCCATCTCAATAATTTTCCTTAGAATGACTAGCTTTGGAATTGAAATTTAGTTGGACTTGGATGGTTTACTTATTGTGTTGACAATTTAATGTTGTTGCGTCTTTGTCGAGGTGGCTGAGCGTGCATTGTTCCTATGGAATAATGATCACGTAAGAAACCTGATTATTCAGCTTTGAAAAATAATATTTGTAGTCATTGGAATCAAGCTGTTCAAAGTCTGAGGCTTAATGTAAGGAAAATATTCTCAGATGCTCATCCAGAGATGTTTGGAGAATGCATGCTTACTTTCCAAGAGGATGAAGTAAAGGAAAAGGAGCTGCAAGATCTGGTGATAGAGGCAACCACCCAGTATTCTTGGCTTGGCTGTACTCATTTTGAGTACCTCCAACATTTGTTTATCATTTCTTAGCTTACTGAGCTTCTTTCTTTCCGAAGTTTTATAATTCTCTAACTTTGATCTACATTGAACTTTTTCAGCTAAATTATCAAACTTAATGTCATCGTGCAGGTGCGGTGGCTTGTTTTCTTTGTGGATTGATTTCTATTTCGCTTGTTGTTTTTAGAGTTCAATTGTACCGTATTTTTTTGTGAATTGATTTCTTGCGTGCTGTGTGGAGGGATATGTTTAGAGTCAGAGATGGTTTGGAGTGGAAATGATCATGGGGATGTATTTTTTATAGTTTTTTGATGTTCATCATAATCCAATCTATTCTTTTTGCAAAAAAGAAAAACAAAAATGCACTGCTATGCGTCTGCCCTATGTGGGAGCATTTTATTTTGTTGATCTTAGCGTTCAACTTTATGTGTGAGATGATTTCTTTACGATTTTTTTATTCTTTACTGCTTACTTTGTGTGGAGGGAAAAGGTAAGTAGGGGTGCTAGTTGACATTGGTATTTTTCACTGTATTGCTTGCTTTTCGAAGGGTTCTCATTGTTTATTTTATTCAAAAGTTGCGGTGTATTATTGCAATGACCTTATCTGTGTTTGTCTTAGTAGTCTTAGTGTTAAATAGTATCCGATTGTCGTGAAATAATTTTTGATATGCGATTTTCACGACGAATTTAAAGAATAAGGATCTTTACTTCAAATTGATAAAATTTCATGGTCTCGCTCTCATTAATTAAATGAGCATACTTGTAAAATTGCTTTTGTTTATTATAAAAACTTTTTTGACTGGAAATGAATTCATTGCAATTATCTTGACTAGCTTGGTTGGATAAAGTGTGACGGCGTAGTCAAGATAATGGTTGATACCTACTTCGGTTGCATGAGTAACTTGTATTTGGTATTGGTGGTGGTAATGATATTTAATTTTCATTTTGCAGCTATTTGCCCTCTGTTTTACTATCATTGGAGGCATCCGATCAACTTCATTCTATTGGGCGTATTCACACTCGGTATTAGTTTTATCACTCTGTTGAGCCAAGTAGCTCTTTAGTTTAATGGAAGAACACCAGGGAATATTCTTCCCTCGGAGATGGTGGTTCAATTCCACCAAGAGCTAACATTATTGTGATTTATTAACTTTCATACCAAGTCAAATGCCATATTCTATTAAGTCATTTGAGTTCATAAATATAAAACTAGATGAGATGGAATATTTTATTTTTTAGAACTTCCTTGTTACCTAAATTAATCAACAACTAGCTGATAATTTAAAACAAAAAGCAATTGCATATTGAATAGTTGATTAAAAGCACGAATTGTTACTTAAATTGGATCTTGATAGGATCGAACCATCGTCTCTTCATAAACGACATCACATCATTTTGAAGCACCCTACCTTTTAATTAAATAGGGTTTCATTATATTACTAATTACAATACTTGGATGGAAAGTGGGCATCTTTTTCTGAACAGGATGGGAGTTGTTTGTGATAGCCTAGCTTGCCAATTTTCTTTGAGAAGCTATTAGTAGTAGTGTCAAGTTAATTAAAAAATATTTGATGTCATGAATTTCTGTTGATCTCACTTAGAATCACTTGCTGAAGAGCTAATTTGAGCATTGCATCTGCTAATTAACCAATAGAAACATCAATCCTCATTCAAATTAACAAGCTAATAAGAGAAACTTAACTCTAAAAGATTGGCAAGGAAGAAAAGGTTTTGCTTATCTTAGCCCTTGGTGGATTTGAACCACCACCTCAAGGGAAGGATGCCCTTGCGCTCTTCCTATTAAGCTAAAGGGCTATTTGATAGATCTAACTCCTCGAAGTAAACCATACATATAGCATATTACAAGATCGAAAGCTAATACCCAATCAAAATATAAACTCAATTTAACTATTTAATGGTTTAAAAGGAGATATTAATTAACTTACTTGCAAACCATATCCTCTCCTCTACAACCAAATCAACAAGTCCTGGTTTATATCAAACCAAACATTGCTTGGTGTTATCTTGTACAGATCGTGGACATGGGAAACCTTGAATTTAGCAAGCAATAACTCAGTGCATTATATGTATAAAATGTGTGAACCTAGCTCTTCTTGCATGATGTTTTCCCAAGTGTCATAGCAACAATTGGCACATTCACAATGAGATCTCATATGTGACATTGTCCCTCACATGCCATGGTATAACTGGCATCTAAAATCACGATAGAAAGTTTAGTTTAGAAAGACAAAAAAGTAAATTATTTGAAAAAGATTCACCCCAACAAGATTTATAGTAAAATGATTCATACAAGATAATAAAATATATCGACAAGATTTTTCTTTCGGTTTCAACCACTGTTTAAAGTACTTTGTATAATTAACAGATAGCCTTGTTTTTCAAATTTAGTCCATTTAACAGCAATGAATTATATTCACAAGAGTGAGTATGTGAAGCCTCAATTGTGGCATGAAGTTACCTTGCAACTTCATCTGAGAAATTGCAGTAAACGTCCTTCTTCCTCTTTGCTGTCCTAGAACATGTAACAAATCCTTCTTTGTCCAAGCATTGGGTAATTATTGTGAGAACCCTACATGAAGAAAATAATGCAAAAGTATAAGTTGCAGGAGAGATATAATTTCTTCATTGAATAAATTATGTATAAAGATAATATGCATATATCTGTCAAAAACCAATGAATGCACAATGAATTTACGAAGGGCTGGCTAATATAGAGAATAAAATTGAAAGATGAACAACAAGTACTCATAAAAAATGTGCATCTTTGAATGGGTTCTCACAAATTGGAATTCATAAAAATAGCCAAAAATCAGGCAAATACAAAGTTCCATCTAACAATCATACAATTTCTAAAGAGATAAAAGCGAACGCGGAAACTGCAGTGAAAGCAAGCTGTTAATAGAGAACATGGAAACTGCAGTGAAAGCGAGCCAAAAGCTGGTGGTCATCAAACCCCAATGATTTCGCCGGTCGTCGGAAAGTGTGGTCGACGGTTGCCGAAGGAATGGGCCGGCAGTCGGAGGAAGAGTGGGGCGATGGTCGGTTTGGAGGGTCGACGATGGGGCAAGGGGAGTAGATGAGATGATTTAATCTCAATTGTCTTTATGATCCGACGGTCTTAATTAATCATGGGCGCAGAAACAACTTCCTGGCTTTGGCTCACACAATCGGGACTCATATATATATATATATATATATATATATATATATATAACTCATATATCTAATGAGGAGCATGTACATATTGCTATAAGATGTTAATGCATATATATTCATGCATGAATCTTTCGATAAGTAGCTCTTCATGATCGATCCCTCGGTCAATTGCCCTATATATTGGGCATTGACTTTTGGATAAGCTGCTGATTAATTAGCGAAAATGATCTAGATGGCTTAATGGAAGCTGTATATACGTGTACACTTACTTAAAAAAATAATTTTTCTCCTCGTCTTTTCTATTCCATGTTTTACCGTGTAAAAAAATTATAATTTTTTTTTGTATATTTTAATATACGTGAGTATGTATTAATATTTTTTAATTTTTTTCTACCCCAAAAAATATTCATTAAAATACTATGATGGAAAAAACTTTCTCTACGAGGAATTCCTAATCACAATGATTAATTTGAGGCAACACACAGTGTGTGTGTATATATATATAGGAATTCTACAATGCTCTGCATGAAAATACGGTGCATAGTAGCGTATTTGATTGTGGGTTATTGGATAAAAATCCAACGGCCTACACTCTTTTTTTTTTTACCCTTTCCCCTCTCTTGCGGTTCACACCGCCCCTCGGCGCCGCCTCGCCCCCGGCCCCTCCGACAGCCGCCATCCCCCACCTCCCTGACCAGCAATAAAAATACCCCTGCGTTACTCCCCACCCACAAACTAAATTTAAAAAGTAATAAAATAATTTCGTAATAAAAACTTGACTCGGTCCTTACTCGGGTTAATATTATAAAATATATTTTAAAAAATATAAAATAATTTCATAATAAAAACTTGACTCGATCCCGACTCGAGTTAATTTTACGAAATAAATTTAAAAAATATAAAATAATTTCGTAATAAAAACTTTACTCAATCTTGACTCGTGTTAAAATAATTTATCACGGAATTATTTTATTTTTAAAATTTATTTTGTAATAAAAATTTATTTTGTAATAAAAATTTATTTTGTAATAAATTTATTTTGTAATAAAAACTTGACTCTGTCCCTCTAACACCCCAAATCTGGTCCACACTCGTAAACCGAACCGGCATGTTACAAACCCCGATTAGGTCGGCTAACCCGAACCCAACTCGTGCGGATCTAATCTCGGCGTCTTAAAATGAAGATACGACTCGTCATGCATGGATAAATGCTCAAAATCCTAACATGATACTACATGGATGATGTGCAAGATAATTCATACAACAATACAGTTATGATAAAAATTAGTAAAAATTCTACAATACAACGGACATAAGTCTCCCCTAAAAGTGCAATTAGGGTTCACCCTGTCAAAATAATATATACAAGTATATATGCATATATATCAACAATTTTATTAACACAATCTAATATACTGTAAACTCATTCTAGAACTGGGTCTCAACCCACAACACTTCCACTGTGCACTCTATCCATGTTTCACAATCTATCATGTCTTAACATTTAATCATGTCATATCATCATTTCTCAAACATTTAATCACACCATTCATTATATAATAACATCATAAATACAATATAATCACCCAATTGACTGGCATGTGTGCAAGCGACAACAATGCTCCTTTGTCCAAGCTGGCTCCTCCAACTCGTGATTATTACCTACATATAGTATAAAAACACGTCAGTAACAAATGTTACTGGTCCGGAAAATAAAATAACTATAACAAGCTAGCTATGAGAGCAAACTCTCATATGAAAGAAAACATCATATACTCCATGTGAACACTCTGAAGGGCACTACTGAGGAGCCACTGGGCTGCAGACCCGGTAGCATCCCGAACTTACTGATCTGCTGTTGGTACTGTGCCGCTCTCGGCACTTCTTTTCAGTACTTCACGTAAAACTTTATCCTAAGCCCTCTCCTTACCTCCATATTTCTCCTGGCCTTGAGCACGAAGGCCGAGTACTCTCAAGTAGTCGCCTTTAATACCCTTTGAACCACAAGTCGGGACATGTGCTGTACTAAACAGTACCTGTAAACCTCCACGTTCTCCAGGTGTGAGGAACTCAAACGCGAAGTTGTCAGGATCCCTCGGGAATGGAACAGTCTGCTGGCACTAATCCAGAGCCCGCTTTGACTATCACGACATCTGCTCATGGTACATGTAGTCAGTTTCTCCATCTCTCGTCTCACTAAAAACGCGAAAACATATATATATATATATATATATATAGGGCTGGGTAGGGATTTATATAATAGGCCCGAAGGCAACTTGTGGTGGATCTTGTTTTCGAAATCATCCTCGAGGGGTTATTAATCCGAAAATCTGTTCGGCTAGATAACCCGAGTTAAGTGGGATCCAATAAAATGCCACTTAATCCATCCTGCAAATAATAAGATAAACATACAATAGAAAGACGTAAAACAGAATCGAGTCCTAAACGGACCTGGTAAAAGCTCCAAGCGTGTCATCGCGCTTAGACGGCGAGCTCCTACTTTGTACCTACACATCAAAACTAAATACTAACGCCCACTAACTAAATGATGCATCAAACTCGTCATATAATCAACACACTCACATAATCAAACCACATCCATCAACAGTAAAATAATCATAAATATGACAGTAATTCTAACTCATCCTATTCATACAAATTTTATTGTGCTTTTCTAAGTTACATCGTGGTCACTTATCATGTTCTAACTCGATCTACCTCATTAGATCACTTATTCTTCATTCACACTTAATCTCATCATGCAACTCATCATTTCATCCATAATTAAGCATTAATCACATCAATAAACCAACCTTAGCATGTTGTGCTAACAATCATCATGTTTAAATTATAAATTCAGGGGCAATTATTGTAACACCCCGTTTCGGCTCACCCGTGAACCGACCCAGAAATGTCACCGGCAACCGAACCGTTCGCTAATCTACTGGGTTCGGTTAAGCCGTCCAGGATATGCTCTCGGCGTTTTAAGATGGAGACGCAAACATGAGATGCATGAATGGGAACAATTGGGTTCTAACGGAGTCCTACATGAATGACATGACGTGCGAGCAAAGACAAAACAAAACAATAAATAAGAAACCAAAAGAAAATATACACTATTACAGAAAAACGGACAGAGTTTCCCCTAAAAGTGCAATAAGGGCCAACCTGTCCACAACAAAGGTATATAAATATTTTATGAAAATACTATAACAAAACATAACAATCTACCATGACATTCAATCATTATCTCATTTGTTTCACGTGAGCCGAGTCTAAACTCCAAGGCTCCTTACTCATTCACATTTATCCGTTCGTTTCATAACCGGTAATTCATCAAGACAAAAACATTGTAATAATCATTCACACAGCATTAAACAACCATCATTATACATTACACGCGGCAGGTACATGTGTGCGTGGTTCCGTGCTGCTCCTCCGCAGTCCCGACAGCTTTCATCGCTCGCATTCCTCACCTACATATATATAGAAAAACCATCAGTAACGAGTGTTACCGGCCCGGAAAATAACTAATATCAATCTGGCACAGGAGAGCAAACTCTCCTGTTGAATCAAAACCTTATACTTCCTCAAGAACTCTCATCAGGGCTCATACGGGAGCCGTCGCCCTCGGGTCAACAGCGTCCCCCTATCTTTCTCATTCTCATACCTTGGCCATTTCTCTATCGCTTCTCGCATCAAATTTCATTCCTTACCGCCCTCTGCACCTTCCATATTACTCCTGGCCTTGAGCACAAAGGCCGAGCACTCTCAGGCAGTCGCCTTCAGTACCCTTTGAACCACAAGTCTAGACATGCACTGCATTACAGTACCCGTAAACCTCCACACTTCTCTGGGTTTGAGGAACTCAAAGGTGGAGTTGTCCGGATCCTTCGGGAACGAAGTGGGTTCTCCCCAGCTCCAGAGCCCGCTCTTCCGGGCACACGCCCTATCTGAAGACGTGGCCGCAAGTAACCCTCATTCCATCTCTCACCGAAAACACGAAAACTATATATATATAGGCTTGGGTTGAGATTTATACAATAGGCCCGAAGGCAACTTGAGCTGGATCTGAAGTTCTAAAACAAACTCGAGGGATCTCATCCTCGAGGGTTATTAATCCGAAAAAAGAACTGTTGGCTAAATGGCCCGAGTTAAGTGGGATCCGATAAAACGCCACTTAACTAGTCCTGCACATGATAAATCAAATACACAATGGAGTAGCGTAAAAACAGAGAACGAGTACTAAACGGACCTGGTAGAAGCTCCAAACGGGTCCACGCGCTTAGGCGGCGAGCTCCTACACCGTACCTACACAATCAAGCTAAAAACTAACGCCCGCATGATGAATCACACATCCTATAGCATGCACACACAATCAACACAATCACGCATCAATCAACACACATCAACCTATATCAATTCTAGCAAGTCTACTTAGGCTAGTTTGCATTAGATCATGATCATTACCTAGTTACCCTAATTAGTTTCTTAGTCTCCATTTTTAACACCACTCAATCAAACAAATTTCATATTTTATCCTTAATCAAATCTACATTTATACATATTATTATAACACACAATTCACCAATCCTAGCATGCAATTCTAATAATCAATACTTTCAAATAATTAAGTTAAAATAAATTATACCTCGCGTCGTCGAAAATCGGCGACGGCTAGGGTTTCCGTTTCGTGGCTCGAAACTCGAATTCGGCACCTAGCGGCGTCCGAAGTCCGATCAGATTGGACCGGGTGCGTTCGGCGGGTGATCCGGCGAATTTCCCACGAATCCAATTTTCCAGCGGTTCTGGCTGTTTTCCGGCGAGTGTCGGCGGTTTCCGGCGGATTCCGGCGGTTTTCCGGCGACGATTCGGGACGGGGCAATCAAGGGGTCTATCGGCACCAGCTCGACGAGCTTGGTCCGATGGTGGTGTCAAACAAGGCAGCCGAGGCGGCGATGGCCGTCGACGGCGGTGTCAAAAATGGGCGGCGGTGGCGGCGTGCTCCGATCGGGGCTGCGGCCGGCCTCGACGGCGGTCGGGATGGTGGGGGAAACGTCGGCGACGGCGAGGGGGTGGTCGTCGGGGCCACAGCGGCGGTGGCGCGTCCCGGACGGCGGCGGAATCCGGCTCGGAGTGGCGACGGCCGAGGTGGTTTCGTGGGGCGATTCCGACGTCGTGGCGGCGAGATGGTGGCCGGGGTGGGTCGTGGCGGCACGGCGACTGCACGGCTGGGCGGGGCGGCGTTGATCGGCGGCAGTGCGGCGTCGGCAGCGGCGGCGGCGGCGACGACCGTGGGCGGCGCTGCTAGGGTTTGGAAGGGTAAGTGTCGGGAGGAAGAAGAAGTATTCTCAATGGCAAACTCGTAAATAAGTATTGACTCGATTCCTACTCGAGTCAAAATAATAACTAGTTCGTAATAAATTCTAAAAAAATCTAGAAAAATATGGAAAAATTCCATAAAATAAAACAAACACAACAACATCCAAATGGCATGCTCTATAACTAATAACCCACCCGAATATAATCCAACGCGTCCTAATGCGTTATTCGGCCTAAAACTATTCTACGATCAAATAAAAATAACAATCAATACTGCATACCTTCATATACTTGATAACCCATTTTTCATCATCTTTCAGGCGTTATCATCGTACACTTGAGCATACATGACCCTCATCGCTCATAACTCACAGCTGGCCTCAACTCAGCTCGCGGTCCATGAAGTTGACTCGACTCGAACCAACGGTTAAACCGACTGGTTCACTCCCGTAAAACTCTGACTCGAGTCACGGGTTTTACAATTATACCTCACGTCATCGGCAATCGGCGACGGCTAGGGTTCCGTCGTGCATCTCGGAGCTCGAATTCGGCTCTCATCGGCGTCCGACATTCGATCGGGATAGACTGGATGAACTCCTCGGAAGATCCGGCGAATTCTAGCAAATCCGGTTTTCCAGCAGGTTCTAGCGATTTTTCGGCAGCTTCAATGGTTTTTCGGAGGGTCTCCAACGGTTTTCCGGGGATAATTACCGACAGCGTCTACTGACTGGATGGGGGCCATATTGGGTATCATTGGAATCGGCTCGACGAGCCCGACACATCCACGACATTGACGTGGTCAGCCAATGCGGTGGCTCGCTGGAAAATGGCTAAAACATGGCCGGCGGCGATGGGTAGCTAGATCCGGCCAGCTTAGGCGGCGATGGCCTCCGCTCCAGTCGGAGAAGGTCGCTAGGCAGTCGATGGTGCTGAGACGACCACCTGATCGTGGCGGCGACGGAATCAGCGACACGACCGAAATGTAGCCACGGCGCTAGGTGAGGCGATTCTGGCATCGCGGCGTCCCGGTAGCGGCCGGGGCTGGTTGGGGCAGCACGGCAACGCCATGGCGGGGCTACGCAGCCTCGATCGGCGACCGGGTGGCGTCGACAGCGGCGGCGACGACGCTCCACGGGGGCAGCGTTGGGGCAAGGGTTTTGGGAAGAAGATGTCGGGAGGGGAGAAATAACTGGGGTGGCAATTTCGTAAATAAGACTTGACTCGTTTCCGGCTCGAGTCAAGTATAATAACTAAGTCGTATTAAATCGTAAAAAAATTCATAAAAATCGGGAAAATTCCTGTAAAATCAAACAAACACCACAACATTATAATGATATGCTCTATGACTAACAACCCACCCAAACTGCCCGTAAAGCGTCCTAACGCGGTAAACGGCCTAAAACTAATTCTACGATCCACTATATATATATATATATATAAATATAAATGACTGGCATACTCACATATATCTGATAACTCATTCTGTTCTGTTGTGTTCATGACGTTATCATCATATACTTGGGTACGCATGACCCTCATAGCTCATACACACAACTGGCGTCGCTTCAGTATACGTGTTCTGAAACTAACTCGACTCAAAAATAACGGTCGAACCAACCGATTCTGAATATAAAACCCCGACTCGAATCGTGGGTTTTACAGTCCCGCACAGGATCGAGTCAAGTTTCTATTACAAAATTATTTTATATTTTTTAAATTTATTTCATAGTATTGACTCGAGTGAGACCGAGTTAAGTTTTAATTACGAAATTATTTCATTTTTTTAAAAATTTATTTTGTAATTAATTTATTTTGTAATAAAAACTTGATTCGAGTCGAGACCGAGCCAAGTTTTTATTATAGAATTATTTGATTTTTTTAAAATTTATTTTGTAATTAAAACTTGACTCTGTCTCACGCAAGATAGAGTTAAGTTTTTATTACAAAATTATTTTATATTTTTTTAAATTTATTTCATAGTATTGACTCGAGTTGAACCGAGTTAAGTTTTTATTACAAATATATATATATTTAAAATTTATTTTGTTATAAAAAATTGATTCGAGTCGAGACTGAGTACATTTTTTATTATGAAATTATTTTATTTTTTAAAAATCTATTTTGTAAATAAAACTTGACTCTCTCCCTTGCAAGATCAAGTTAAGTTTATTTTACAAAATTATTTTATATTTTTTAAAATTCATTTCATAGTATTGACTCGAGTTGAACCGAGTTAAGTTTTTATTACGAAAATATATTTTTTTAAAAAATTATTTTGTTATAAAAACTTGATTCGAGTCGAAACCAAGTAAAGTTTTTATTATGGAATTATTTTATTTTTTTAAAATTTATTTTGTAAATAAAACTTGACTCTGTCCCGTGTAAGATCAGGTTAAGTTTTTATTACAAAATTATTTTATATTTTTTAAAATTTATTTCATAATATTAACTCGAGTAAGGACCGAGTTAGGTTTTTATTACGAAATTATTTTATTTCTTTTTAAATTTATTTTCTAATAAAAATTTGGTTTGAATTGTGATCGAGTCAAGTTTTTTATTATGGAATTATTTTATTTTTCAAAATTTATTTTGTAATTAAAACTTGTTTTTGTCCCGTGCAAGATCGAGTCGAGTTTTTATTATAAAATTATTTTATATTTTTTAAATTTATTTCATAATATTAACACGAGTAAGGATCGAGTCAAGTTTTTATTACGAAATTATTTTATTTCTTTTTAAATTTAGTTTGTAATTAAAATTTGGCTCGAATTGTGATCGAGCAATATTTTTTATTACCAAAATACCCTCCCATGTTTCTTCCCTGTTTGTTTTGGTGTGCCACCCCTGCCGGCGACCTTGCCCTTGGTCGCCTGTTGGCCAACAATAACGCTACCTCGAGGTTGGGTGGGCCTGCTGGGAAATGCGCGACGCCAGCAGGGCGAAGGGAAGGCCTGGACGTGGGCAGCCGTGAGCGGGAGCATCGCGGGGAGGGGGACCATCGCAGCTGCTAGCAGGGGCGGTGGGGGACGGCTACGGGCAGGCCCGGGGGGGGGGGGGGCTTAGTTAGGGGCAGGGCTGGGGGCAAAGTGCGTGGTCAGTGGCGGGGGGTGCGGTCGAGGGGGCGGCGAAGCTTGGAGGGGGGCGAAACTTGAGGTGGTGGGGGCGAAACTTGAGGGGGGGGTGTTAAATAGGTAGGGGAAGCTCCGCCAAACGGGTGGGTGAGTGAAGCGTGGTCCTGGTGATGCGGTCGGGGGGGGGGCGCGCTGGGTAGACGCCCGGTTGCAGCCGGGCGGGGGCGCGGGGAAATAGGGCAGGGGCCAAAGGTGGCCGGTTGGGGGGGGAACCGGGCGCGGCACGGGCGGGGCCGCGGCGGCTGGCAGGGCGACGGTGGCGGGCTTGCGGGTGGGAAGAGGCGGGAAAGGGAGGGGGCTGTGGGCTGGGGAGGAGAAGGATTGGGGAGCCGTTGGATTTCAATCAGCGCATAGCAGAAATTTGGTTGTTTAATGATCTCCTCAATTAAGAGCTTTGAATTTCGTCTTTCCCTTTCTCTCTATATATATAGTTGCATGAGACAATTATTATGCATATTATTACTATGGCCTCAATATGGAAAGCTTACAAAAAAAAAGGCTATTTCCAAAATTAAAATTTATTGAGGAAATTACTTTTAAACTAGGATTAGGAAACAATAATGGTCGATGATCTGGACTATTCCATCCCATTTTAAAAGTTTAAATTTTTTCCACAGTTTAATTAAATTAAAAAATACTATAAAACTGTGTAGAAAAGTGAGGTGACAAAAAAATCTCCAAAATATTAATATATTGCCTATTTATAAATATAAGGATAATATTAAATTTTTTCCCCATAGTTATAATGAAAAAAAGGTAGTGATAAGTGAAACTTTTTTCCACCCTATTTTTAAGGCGCGGAAAAAAATTAATTTTTTTCGGTGTAAATTGCAGCCATAGCTTCCTAGCCGAGTTCAAACAAGCTAAAAATCAATAAAACACAGACTCGCTTTTTCAATCAGCACCATACGAGGAACTTATTATTGATGAAATACTTTGCATGCTTAATCTTATAGGGGTGTTAATTAAACAACTTTAACAGTAATTAAGCTATATATGCCGTTGTAAGGACTCCATTAACGGCGTATATACTTTTAGAGCATTTCTTGCTTACTAGTGCAAACTAAATTCATTACAACCGATAATTAATTTGAAATCGTGCACATGCAAAGCTATTACATTAGAGCCTTAACCATACACACGGTCCAAATGTCTGGGAGGGGTGATTATTGACAAGGGAAGTACGCCGTTCCTTGTGGGAGGCAACAAAACTTCTCCCCATCGCTCTTGCGCAGCCTGTTCTTTGCAAGCCAACCTCTAATCCATGGAGTCACATCCTCAGAGATCTTGATCATTACGAAGAACAATAGTCGATAGATTATAACCATGCTAAAGATGACGCCCAGGTTCAACCATTTCGATCTGCTCAGATCGATTTGGTATACATTTTGCAAAACATATTCTCCTGTGACCTTTGGAAAGCCGGGTGTTGCATTATCACCAATTAACAAACCCCTTAGATCATTTTGGAGTTGGCCCTGCATGAAAAAAGATCAATTTGATCATTTCTATAATATGAGAAGAATAATCCTTATATGAAGTACTGAATTATATGCATACCTGGATTCCCCAATAGAGGAAGCTGATATAAGTCACGGGATACCTCAAAACAGGTTTTGGGATGTCATTTGGAAGCCTAAAAAATCCGCACAACAGAAAAAAGCCCTGTGATTTCCATGGAAATGCAAGCCAGTTAGTGAGTCATATATATATTTTTTAAAGATTGAAGTTTATTAGTAATGTAAAAACAAAAGAATTGAGTCCGATTGAATTGAGTAAAATTAATTTACCTGCATGCTGGCGCCAAGTACGATACCCATGAGGAAGTTGGGAACAATGCTTGCTATGGCCATCATCATACTTTCTACTACTGCAACGCAAGCAAACAGACACAGAACGAAATAGAAGTAATGGATAAATCCGGGGTGGAGGTGAGCCATGTAGTAGGCTATGGTTCCTGACGTTAGAGCGATCAGGAAGAGGAATGGGAGGGACGAGAATGTGTTGCTGATCACAAATGTTGTCACTCCGTAGTGCCCATTCAACCTCTCCTTTTGAAATACCTGAATCAGAGTTGTTGGAAGCGTTACGAACTTGTTTGTAAGACCATATATTGTGATTCAAATCTGTGACTCGAACCTTCATATCTTCAACGAAGGAAGGAAATCCACCAATGGACATGAAAGTGAGGAAGGCAAGAATGAATAGAGAACATGAGACCCTTGACTGTTTCAAGCATTTAGGAAGCAATTGAAGTCAGATATATAGCAGTGTTTGTAATAAACTTTCACGGGAATGGATCAAGATCTAGCGTGAACGGAATATAATACCTGCATTTCATGGATGTCTGTACCCACATCACGAAAGACGATGCCAACGAAGATGGAGAGGGCAATGTACATAGCAAGTCGCAGCCAGTAGTAGCCAAAGTCCCTTGTCATGTTCACGAATGAACGCTTCGTCAATATGTAGGTTTGAGTGACAAAACTTGCCTCGCCGCCTGACATTTGTGGCACATTGCCTCTCTGTTTTCACAGCAATTATTTTGATCAATTCCTCAATACATCTAACGTGGGTACGTAAGCAATAATCTCTCGTAGAATAATTGCAATTCTACTTCGGCTAAGAGAATCAAATGGTGATCTGTCACGTACTTGTTTTGTGAGTTCATTAACTTTGCCCTGCACCGAGGAGTAGTATGGAGACGAATAATAAAATTCAATAAGAACCTTGGTTGCCTCCGTTGCTGTTGTTGTTTCCATTGGATCATTCTCCATCATAGTCGACGTCTAAATGTATATCAAGTATCACACGATCAGTAATTTATGAGTCATCTATATTAGTTATATAAGATTAGCTTGTTTGTGTATACACTATATATATATATATATACAAATATGCTATATGCGCTGCAACGTTTTGCAGCGCATAGGCAGCGTATTTGTAAATCGGCCGTTGGATCAAAATCCAACGGCCGACAATGTTTTTTTATTGCCTTCCCCCTCCCTACCGCCAGTTTCCGTCGCCGCCCCAGCCACGCCTCGCCCGCCATCGGCCCCGCCCGGCCACTAGTCCCGACCCCACGGCCCTGCCTATAGCCCCCGTCCCCCACTGCCACCATCCATAGCCGCGGCGGCAACCCCGCATTGCTTCCCCCCACCCCTCCGGGCCGCCACCTTCTTCCCCCGCCCCAGAGCGCCACCGTCCGCCACGGATGCGTCCCCCCGAGCGCTACCGTCCGCCAGCAAGGGTCGTAGCCTTGCCCCCCCTGCTCACTCGCAGTGAGCTCCGATTGCTCACGGGCGCCCACTCCCCGCCACTGCCACGCATTTTCCAGTCGGCCCACCAACCCCCAAGTGGCGACAGCGTTGGCGAGCGGCCGGCCGGCAGTGAGTTAGCCGGCGGTGGGATGACACCGTGAAACAGAGGGAGGAAGAAACAGGGGATGGTATTTTTGTAATAAAAATTTAATTCGATCCCGACTTAAGTCAAGTTAATATTATAAAATAAATTTGAAAAAATAAAATAATTTCATAAAAAAACTTGACTTGATTTCGTCTCGAGTGAAGTTAATATTATAAAATAAGTTTTTTAAAAAATAAAATAATTTCGTAATAAAAACTTAACTCAGGTCGGGATCAAGTCAAAATTTTATTACGAAATAAATTTTTAAAAAATAAAATAATTTTGTTAAAAAAATGACTCTATCCTAACTCGAGTCAAATTAATATAAAATTATTTTTAATTTATTTCATAATATTGACTCAATCCCATGCAAGATCGAGTTAAATTTTTATTATAAAAAATTATTTCGTAATATTTACTCGAGTCGGGGACCGAGTAAAATTTTTATTACAATTTTACCCTCCCCTGTCTATCCCCCTATCCCCCCCCTTCCACCGCCGGTGACCTGCCGCCGGCCACCTGCAGGGAGCGGGTTAGGGCGGATGCTACGAGCGGGGGGCACAGAGGTGGTCGGGAACGCAGAGGGGGCCATAGCTGCGGGCGGGGTGTGGGGGTGGGACCACGTCGGCAGGGGGAATCACAAGGGTGGGGAGGCGGCTACTAGCGAGGGCGGGGGAGGGAGGGGAGGGGAGGGGGGGTGGGAACGCGGGGGGTGGGGGGCTGCGGCTGTGGGTGGGGCAGCTGTTGCGAGCGGGGCCGGGGGGGGCGGTTGCGAGCGACGCCGGGGCCGGGGGGACAGTGGCTGCGGGAGGGCGGGGGCGGGGGCGACCGGCGGGGAAGGTCGGTGGCGCGGGTGGGTGTACCGGAGGGATAAACAGGGGGGTTGGAAAATTAGAGAAATGGGGGGAAGGGGTGAAAAAAAATGTAAATCAGCTCCATATATATATATATATATATATATATATATATATATACACACCTGGTGTTCCGAGGGTTCAACTAATTGCATGGCTTTGGCTTTGTCGAAATCCGAGTTGATGCACCTCAGAAAATGATCAGAGGGGTTTCTTTGTGGCGGGCATGGGAAGCCAGCCTCGGCAAAGAACTGTGTCATACATACACATAATTATGTTATCTAGTTGTTTGTACTATATATTGACAGGTATAACAGTAGAGGCAGAGAAGAAGAAATTGAGTGAAAATTATGGTGCTGTCGTGGTTTGTGTTTTAGTGCACCTGGTTTGCCTCAGATGCCTTTCCAAAATAAATAGTCTTGCCACTAGAAAGCAGAGTCAGGTAATCGAAGAGCTGAAACACTTCGCTGCTTGGTTGGTGTATAGCAGCAACGATGGTCCTTCCACACCTGGCCAAATTGTGTAGGGTCTTCACCACAAAGAAGGCTGAAGCACTGTATGGATCAACATGTAATTAGCAATGTTTGGTAACACTACAAAAAAAATTAGTTTTTCTACACATTAATTAAAAAAATAAACAAAATGTTGGCAAGCACTTGTAGTTATCTGTGGTGGCAGCAGTACTATTAATGAGTCTTATCTTAATTATATAGGATTAGGCCGACATGGATTTATCTCAATATTTTCCTTCCTGTTGACAATCGTCCATGGAAGCATTACCATTCATTTACAACTCAAAATTGATCGTTCTTATGCTATTCAAATCGCAAAACAAAACTTAAACTATATATTTCGCAGCATTCTAACATGTTCCTTCGAATCTCGATTACCATTTTTGAATATTCGCGTCATTGCCAACAAAATGAATTTCAAGCATTCACATATACGATTCATGAAATTCATGTATAAATGAAAAATATATATAAATATACTAGCTATATAAATATATGTGTGTATATATAAACTCTCAAAGCTAATTTCCATTAACAAACATACAGACAGTGTATATGTATATATAGATCACGAGATGATAGAAATAGGACAGGTATATACCTGTCGAGGCCGCTGGTGGGCTCGTCAAGAAAGAGAAGCTTGGGTTTCATGATTATCTCAAGCGCTATGCTAACTCTCCTCTTCTCTCCTCCACTTATTCCCCTAAGGTGCCAGTTTCCTATCACTGTATCAGCACAATCTTGGAGTCCCATTTCCACTATGGTGTTCTCAACTAGCTCCTTCTTCTCTGCCCCATCTGTGTCTTTAGGCAGTCTTAGCCTGGCCGAGTAGGATATCATCTCTCTCACCGTTAGCGTTCCAATCAGACAATCTTCTTGCGTTACATATGCCTAATTAAATTCCCAACAAATTTCATTAGCTAGATTGCGAACAAATAAAATGAATCATGCATACGTTACTATGTTTATATATTATAAACATGAAAATTAACTTAACGTGACCGGATAAAAATACATACGGATGCGCCGAATGAGAGCTTGGTGGGGTGGCCATTGACCAAGACGGCGCCGGTGCGAAAGGCATTGGTGGCGAGGCGGCCAGCGAGGGCATCCAGCAGCGTCGACTTGCCGGAGCCGGATGGACCCATGAGTGCAGTCAGGCAGCCGGCCTCGGCATAACCGGTGAGGCCCTGTAGCACTTGGTGCACCGGGCCTTTGCTACGTACCACGGTCACGTTTAGGTCATCCCAAGTGAGCCTTACCGGCTCATAATCCACATGTTCAGCACTACCCAAGACCTCCCTCTGTGATCTCTCATCTTTCATGATCTGTTCTTCCACATCCACTACATGTCTCAAGGAAACACTCATTGTAATATACTACTAAAGCTATTTGATCACAATATGTGAGGAGGAGGAGAGATAATTGTTTTGATCAGTCTGTATATATGGAACTCTTGCCAAAGAGGATGCGTGTATTTATAGTATTGAGATGGTGCATAAGCCCATCAATATACTGAGTGGCTAGCTAGGACGGTGCGCAAATGTGGAAAACGTGAACACAATGACACGCCATGTCCCAGACGAAGCCAAGGGAGTGATCACGGGTATGCATTTGATGCAAACAGATGAATAGACCTTCAACTGTATCAGTGATGAGCCACTTCGTTTGGTAAGACGTCGAAAAACGTTACTGAAAATGAATGATTAATCCTTTGCATTTACCTGCTTTAATTTTTCCACTAGTTTACTATGCTTACGTAATATTAATGCAATTAGATTAATGACTAAATAAATTAATCGAAGATAACATGTTCTTGCGCTGGATCCAAAGAAGAAAAATTAGTGATGTGAAAGATGTGGTGATTATACGATACGTACCACTTCAATATTATCTCTTCCTTTGGTCGTGTGGAATATATTTTCTTATTTTAACCATTATAAGTCGTGGTTGAGGGATCATACTAACATTGGACCCAGTATTAGGTTGAGAAATATTAAATGTTGATGTGGGCAAGGGTTATTGAGAAATACAGACAACTCCCTTTAGAAGCTTTATCATCGGTCTTAATTACTATAATTTATAGAATATAATTTCAAATTATAATTATTTTTTAAATTTTCACTAATCTAAAAGATTTATATCTCGGTACAAGAGTTTGCTGTGATAAATGCTATGTCAAATCCTTCCCCCTCTCGTAAATACTATTTTTTGTCCATTATCCAACGATTAATATTTGGAACATAATATCCACCACCCGTCTTAAATCTAATTAACCACTAATAAGATTTGGCCTACTTTTTTCACAGAAGATGGTAGATAATTTTGAAAATACGATGTTGCAAATGTCAAAATTGCTAGCTATGTTAAATTATTAAGATCAGAGCGCAAAAGAAGATTTCCCTCTTGTTTCTAGTTAATTACCACTTTTTAATTTTATTATTGTAGTCTGCATGTTGCCTGGGTTTAAGATGACGACTGATTACCTTTCAACTTCCTCTCTTTACATTTAAATAATAACTATTTTTGTATAATTATTTTTATTTATTTTTTCTCTATAGGCTAAAAACCTCATCTTTAGATATTTCACCACGGTTTAGCCTTTTAATCTTAAAAGGATACTTTTCACCACGTTAAATTGCCTACAATTAAAGTAATAATGTGGATTATAAGAACGTCATGGAAAATATTCTATAAAATGTTCAAAAAGTATTCAATAGTTATTTGCGTTACACCACTGTATATAAAATATTATTACAATAAACTGTCGCTCAATATAATTTCCTATGTGGAGAAAACTAACCTCTATGGTTAAACAGTAAAAAATATCTCAAGGTCTGTTTCAATCTCTTGGAAAAAGATTTTATTAATGGTAGATTTTCTTTTAATAATTTTTTTAAAAAATATACCTCTCCAATACCCAACTCAAATATATATAAATTAGTATGCTTAAATTGTCTCTTTAAAATGGTTAAATTAAAATAAAGATGTATAACCTTACTAATATATGAGATCTTATATTATAAATATTGTTGAAAATTTTATCCTCGAAATTCATTAACTTGTGAGCCTAACTTGTGTCCGATATATATAGTCCCCCATCCACTACGATCATGGCTATGGTGTAACATAATAAACTTATTCATTTAAAATGAAGCAATAAGTGTGGTACCTCCTATTAATATATCATATATCTTATCTGGTAGACATTAGACATGAAATTAAATTTGAGAATTTTACACTAATTTATTATATAGTTTTAATCTTTTAACGTTAGCAAAAAGAAAATGCAGATAACCACATTTAGACAAACAAGATAATATATTTCCAACCCCACCAATTAGAGATGTCATTTGTGTGAAACATGTGGGCAAAATGAACGACGTGAAAGCAATCAAAACTCCGAGGAAATCTTAGCCATGCAATTATTCATCGATCCATGTCGGTGGGCGTAATCGGTAATACGTTAAACTACAATGTGATGCATGTGTTAATGATAAATAAGTACATTAACGAGGAGAAAAATAAGCTTTTAAAACTGGAAACATGTTGTCATGAAAGGGATATATATATATATATATATATATATATATATATAAAATTGTTAATGTATGTACTAAATATCATCGTGATTTTTAATTTTTTATCTAATGGATTACATTTGTTGGCATTTTAAGAACCTTACCCATGACCACCGATCCAAAACTACCCATTGTAAATCATTAGATTTAAAAATTAACGATTTGAGTTCAAAAAATTTAAATTTAAAAAAGATTGACACTCTAACATTTATAGCACAATGCACGGGCAATGTCAAAATTTTAAAAATACTAATATCAACTACACAAATAATCTATTTTCTTATAACTAATTATAAAAATTAAACTATTTTTAGCCACTATTTATGAGTTAAACTCAGTTGACAAAGAATTAAACAGAATCAAGTTCTTATTTTGGAGTGCATGATTTATATTGAAACTTTTATTATTTTTCTTCCTTTTTCAACAGGGGCCAATAGGCTTCCATTAAAAGAACAATTTTACATATTTTTATAGTCTCATAATAGCATATGTCATGGGAAGGAAAATCATAAAACCCAAATGGTATTTACAATGGCCACAAGGCACGTTGATAAATAACGAAGCAACAAAAAGAAGCTATTATTGCCATGCATTTCAAATAATAATTTCACTTATGACGCCATGACGTTTTGCCCCAAACTAGTGTACACGAGTAAATAAATCTTATTTGATAAATCAATACAAAGTTATATATATATATATATATATATATATATATATATATATATATATATATATGTATAGGCAGCGTTACTATATATTGCCCTATTTTAAAAGCACATATGTGCTGCCCCATATGGACTGTTGGATTTGATCCAATAGTCCACAACAGCCCCCATACCACCCCCTTCCCATTCTTCAGCCGCCCCTGCCCCCACCGACCGCCCCATTCCCCCATCCCACCGGCCACCTCTGCCCACCCCCCCCCCCCCACCGGCCTCCCTGCCCCCGCCCCGCCCGCCTCCCATGCCACCCCCTGCCCACCCCGGCCGCTACCCGTTGCCAACCCCCTGCCCCAGCCGGCAGCCATGGTCCCCCACCGTCCCCCGCCCCTGCTGCACCCCTACCGCGCCCACACCACCGCCAGCCACTGCCCCACCACCCTGGCCGCACCGTGGCCTCCCCCTCCTGGCCTTGCCCGGCCCCGTTCAGGTGTCTACCCGCCGGCCCCCGGTGAGGTCGCCCGCAGTCATGCAGCGGGAGGAGTGAAGAAGCAAGGGAGAAACATAAGAGAAAACGGGGGATGGTAATTTCGTAATAAAAATTTGACTCGATCTCGACTCGAGTCAATAGTACGAAATAATTTTTTAAAAAAAATAAAATAATATCATAATAAAAACATGACTCGATCCGAGAGTCAATAGTATGAAATATTTTTAAAAAAATAATTTCGTAATAAAAATTTGACTCGTTCTTGACTTGAGTCAATAGTATGAAATAATTTTTTTAAAAAATAAAATAATTTATTAATAAAAACTTGATTCGATCTCAACTCGAGTCAATAGTATGAAATAATTTTTTTAAAAAAAAGATAATTTCCTAATATTATATAGAGTCAAAGTTTTTATTAATAAATTATTTTATTTTTAAATTTTCTTTCATATTATTGACTCGAATCGAGATTAAGTTTTTTAAAAATATATATATTTCATACTATTGACTCGAATCGAGATCGAGTCAAGGTTTTATTACAAAATTATTTTATTTTTTTAAAAAAATTATTTCATACTATTAACTTGAGTCGAGATTGAGTCAAGTTTTTATTACAAATTTTTTAAGAAAATTTATTTCATACTATTTACTCGAATAGAGAACGAGTCAAATTTTTATTATAAAATTATTTTATTTTTAAAAAAATTTTATTTCATATTATTGGTTCGAGTCGAGATCGAGTCAAGTTTTTATTATGAAATTACCATCTCCGTTTTCTCTTATGTTTCTCCCTTATTTCTTCCCTCCTCCCGCCGCGTGACCGCCGGCGACCTCACTGGGGGACGGTGGGTGGGCGCCTTTGAACACGCAGGGCAGGGGGAGCCGCAACACCGGGCGAGGCTAGGAGTGGGAAGCTGCGGTGCGGCCAGGGTGGTGGGGGCGGGCTGGCGAGGCACGGGCGTGGCGAGGGCAGGGACGGAGGGGGACCGCGGCTGCCAGTGGGGGCGCCGGGGGGTTGCATTGGCAACGGGCGGCGGTTGGGCGGGGAGGCGAGTCAAGTTTATATTACGAAATTACCATCTCCATTTTTCTCCCTGTTTCTTCCCTCCTCCTGTTGTGCGACTGTCGGCAACCTCGCCAAGGGCCGGCGGGTAAACGCCTTGACATGGCCGGGCAGGGGCGGGGGAGCTGCAGTGCCAAGCGAGGCCGGGAGGGGAGGCCACGGTGCGGCCAGGGTAGTGGGGGCAACGGGCGGGGTGGCTTGGGCGGGGCAGGGGACGCAGGCGGAGTGGCTGGGGCGGGGGCAGGGGGTGGCGGGGGCGACGGGCTGGTCAGCGGCTGGGGCGGGGTGTAAACCCACACGATTCGAGTTAGGGTTTATATTCAGAAAGTATATTTGGTTCAGCCATATTGAATAGGGTTGAAGATATTCTAAAATTATAAATAAAATATTTTATTAAAAATTAAAATACGTTTTTATCATGAATATTTTAATAAATATCAATAAAATACCAATTTTTTAATAAAAATTGAATTTTGTAACAAAAAAGGTACTGATAAAAATGGTCCAAAAATTTCAATCGTATCAAATTTAATAGTGATACGCTATATATTGAGTACAACCAAGTGATACAATATGAAATTTAAAAATGTGCTATAAAGTTATTTTTTATTTGACTAAAAAGCTAGGAGTATTGATTATGATAAAATACTTTTTTCCATTTCGTGAGTTACATCATTTATATTGGAAAATATAAACTTATGGAATTAATAAAACTGGTGATCTTATTTGCACATGTGAATTTAGGTATATTTTATATTAACGAGTTAGTAAAATTAGTTTTTTTAAGTGTAATTTATATTTACACAATTTTTGTATAATTTACGGTTCAGATTAAAAAAACTGAAAGCCCGTCCATTAAATTATATACCTCTCGCTTTTTATCGACCAAAGGCTTGTGGGCCTAAAAGAAATAATAAATAGAGATTTAGGCTAAATTTACAATTTAGATTTAATAACAGTCTTGTTCACGGGGTGGGGTGATTGGTAGGAGCAGACAAATTCTTTTAAACAAATAAATGAGATTTAATCTAAATTTTACAATTTAAACTTAATCATAATTTTATTTACGGGAAAACTAATTGAAGTTTTTTGAAAAAGTAAATTCCCCCAAAGCAGTGGTTGGTTGGCTTATGACACCGAAAAGAGCAAAAATCTTATCCCAATTCCCAGCGAACAAAAATGCTGCAAACCATCTCTCAACGCCGGTTCGACCATCCCTTCCTCGCCGCCGCCGCCGCCGCCACCGTCACCCCCGGCGTCGTCCATCCCTCCTTCCTACGCGGCCGCCGCTCTCCTTCCGACTCCCCCGCCGGACATGGCCAGCTATGGCGCAGGTGCTCGACTCCACCCCGCCGCAGTCGCCGGCGGACGACGGCCCCGTCGAGCTCCCGCCGTCGTCCTCCCCGGTGACCCTCGGCGATACCGACCAGGCCACCCCGCTCCAGGTCGCCACCAGCGTCCTCCTCACCGGTGCCATCGCCGTCTTCCTCTTCCGCTCCTCCGCCGCCGCGCCAAGCGCGCCAAAGAACTGGTTTTTACCTCTTCTCTCCCTTCTCTCACGCTGTTTCATCTTTTCTTTTCTTTTTTTAACTGATTTGGGGAGGATGCTTCTTTGGTGGTAGAGGGTGAGGTCGTCGGGGATGACGAAGAGGGGTGTAAAGGAGGAAGCTTTGGAGAGCTTGAAGGCAATGCAGTCGGCGAAGTTGGAGCCCGGGGCGCCGCCGTCGCCGCTCCAGGCGCTTTGGGGTGGTCTCACGGCAGGGGCCATCGCCATTCTGCTCTACAAGTTCACTGCCACCATTGAGGGTGCGCTCAACCGCCAGACCATCTCCGACAACTTTTCGGTATGTTATGTGTTTGTTGATTTGTCTCTCCTCGCTTGTACCTTCCTGAGAACAAGCTCTGATTTTAATTTTCTTTCGCTGTTTGTATAAACTAATATCCGTGCTGTTCTGCTCATAATTCTGTCATTAAATTTGTTCTTATAATGGATCTTGTACAACATATAATTACTATCTATTTAGTAATGCATGAAGTACCATTTTATAAGGAACGTAATCGTCTGTGGTCTAGGATAAATGTAGCTACACATCATGAAGTGATTGACATCAAGCTTTTCCATTCTCAGTTTTAGGGGCTTTGATTATCCTTCATGGTTTAAGCTTAAATATATGGTTTAATCTGAAGGATTGTCCCCTCTCTTATTTTTGCTCGTATAAACTGATAGCCACGCAATTTAGTTAATTGTTCAGTTTATTCTTATAATGGACCTTGGACTATAATGATGGGGATGATTGTTTTTTATTTAGGAATGTGCGCTGAGCAATCGACTGGAACAATTGATTAGGAACATAGGCAACTGATGTTAGGAATAAAGTATAGAGTGAAGATGATGTTTACTCATCATTAAATATTTGCCACTAAGCATTGCACTTATTTGGTTTAGCAACTAGACTATCTTTCTTTGGTTTAAGCTCAACACATGGTTTTAGAAGATTCCTAAGGAGTTTCTTCAAAATGGAAAGCTCAACAAAAGCACTTGCACAATGTGGACCTTAAAATGTCACCAAGGTTGACAGTATGTTTAACTAATCTGAAAAATTGATTAATAAGTGTTGTAAGAACTTCATGATGTTGGTTGGGTCGTAATTGCTTACAATTGACAATGAAATTGTGGAAGTGCTTAGTTGTGAAGAGACTTCCCAATTAAACTGCGATTTTTTGCTTTCCTATTGGTCATTTGGAGCAGATAGATATTGAAAGGATTGTTTATGCTTCACAAGGAAAGTTAACTATATTCTCAAATATCTTGATGTTTGCTCTCCATTCTTTACAATGCACCATTTACACATGTTGTGTTACTCATTTCACTGATAAAAGATGGGCGAAATTTCTGTGCACGATATGGAAAGTGTATGTCTTCATCAATTGGTTAGACATGATTGATGACTAAATTATGGATAATTAGGAGTTCATTTCATTTTGAACGGTTATATGTGAATTCATTCTCTCACCAACTTGTATGCCTTTCTTCTCAAATGATATATTTTAGCCAAGTTGATTGTATCTGTTTGGAGAGGCAAAATGTTATGTTCCTGATGATTTTTTTGCTCTGCTCCACAGGTTCGTCAAATCACAATAACCATCAGGTGAGAGTGTAAAGTTTGTGCGATGAGTTATGATTCTGATTATAGTAGGAAAATCATATCCTCTAATATGTGCCAAAGCCACCCAAATGGCCCCCAGATATGTGTGGGATCACCCGATAAAGGGTAGGTTATAGAATGGTGTCCCACATATTTTCAGCCCGACTCAACTAGGGGACCTACTTATCTAGTTCCTTGAGTGTGAAACATAGAGGAAATTAGAAAATGCCTCAATGGGCTGGATGAGCGTGGCAATGGCATGGATTTACCCTGAATTCATATACCACCCACTCGCAATATGCCCAGTCCATCGTATCATGTCCATGTATGCCCCATTTAGGTTGGTTTTTATTCGCCTGATACAACTTTCTCACAATATGTGGACCTTCACGTATTAATTACTTTTTTTCCAAAATCTGACCATTTGTTATCGCTTCTTCAGGACAATTATCAATGGTATGTGCTATCTTGCAACGTTTGTGTTCGGAGCCAACTCAGTTGGATTAATATTATATTCTGGTCAACTTGCTATTAATTCCTTTATGGAAAATTCTGAGGAAACTGTAAAAGCCGATGAGCAAAAGAGCTCGAGTGATTCCACATTGGATCCAGGAGATGCAGGTGGACAAAAGGACAGCGATCCACAAACACTTGATAAAACACAATAGCTTCCAACAAAGATCATCTACTTTTGTAGAATGTATGTATATCTTCCTAGTGGCTTCTTTGTGTAATAAAGTTACCAAAGCCATTACTGGCTTTTCTCGGTAAATGGCTATTGTGCAGTCATCTCTACCCTTGGTCTATAGCAGAGCTTGTTCAAGATTTCCGCAACTTGCAATTTTGCCTCATACTTCCTCTCGTGCTGGCATGTCTTTGAAAGTGTAAATCACTACCGTTACCGTTCTGCTTCAGCCGAATTTCAGTTTTGTTTGACAAATCCATAGGTGGATTTTCAATGACGAAGCTTCACGAGGCAAGTCAGCTCCTTTCATTTTTTTTGGTAACCCGATCCTCATGTTCTCATCTGACATTTTACCTCAACTTGTATGCAAAATGAGTTGGATGTAACATGGCTGCCTTCTAATAATTTAATCGTCATGACGCCCGCAATACGCACATAGTTTTGAAACCAATCATCTCGTTGTTTCTGCCCCGAGTTCATGGGTGAAGTCGTCATTGGCAACACAAACCTTGCACAATGTAACGCTTTTTTGCGTGGTGGTTCATTTTAATCTTCTTAATTTGGAGCGGTTTCTCTCAATGCGAATGATCTGTAAAATGATGTACGCCATATGGGACCACACTGAAAAAAATGCATCAAAAGTTTCATAAAACTGATAAATGAATCAGCAGAAAAGCCATGAGAATGATCAAAACAAACAAGTTCGGAAATCGATCATAGATGAATTGATACAAAGCAGCATTAAACGCTCGCAAATTCCTCAATAGAGGAATACTCAAACTAGAACACTTGCAAGCACAAAACCAAATACAGCTGCAAGGCTCCATCTCGAGCTCAATCCTCTGTTCCCTCCATTGTTCGGACTCCCACCTGGGTTCGCCTCTGCTGGTGATGCAGCAGCTGTTGGCGGCGATCTGTTTGACCCAGGCGACTTTGGTGAATCCGGCGGGGATGATGCTGGCGGCTTGGCCCCAAACAAATCCAGTGGCAGCAGCACCTTGTCAAGCTGGTACACTGCCAATGGCCTAGTTGACCTGAGTGGATTGTTGATTTGGGTCTCCACCAATCCACTGGAGACGTTCACCTGGTTGGCCGAGGTGGTGAAGTTGAGGGTGTAGATACCACCGCCATTGCCACTGGCTTGGGTCCTTACTGGGTTGCTAATGGTCTGGAAGTCTTGGAGAGTGTAGAACTGGGGGAGGACATGGTAGAGGACGAATGCCACCTGCTGCTCCTGCGAGAGACCGTTGAGGATGCCGGCTTTGAGGTTCTGGAAGGCGTTATCGGTGGGGGCGAGGAGGGTGAGGCCCTGGTTAGAGCTGTTCGCCTGACTTACGATCTGCCTGTCAACATGGGTGGTGGAGAGGAGGCGGAGTAGGACGTCGTACTGCCCACCTTGCACGAGGGTGTCAGTGAGGTTGAGTGGAGACGGGGCAGGCGCCGGCACGGTCTGGGCATTGACGATGGAGGCAATGGCGAGGAGGAGGAGGAAGCGGAGGGGGAGGGGGAAGCCATTGCTAGTGGGGTGGTGCAGTGGAGGT